>NQII01005620.1:25082-92930 GCA_002778355.1 Clitarchus hookeri | reverse complement strand
AAAAATAAGGGTTGGTGGTAGAAGGGTGAAAATTTAGGAGGGTATGTATTTTTTGATGCCACATCATAAAGAAATGAAAAATAAAAATTTTGTTCAAACAATAAAAAAATATTGTTTGGGGATGGCCACCCTTATTACTTAGGGGTGTAAAAATAGATATAAATCTATTCTCAGACCTACCGAGTATACATAAAAAATTTCATAGAAATCGGTCCAGCCGTTTCGGAGGAGTTCAGTGACTAACACTGTGACGGGAGAATTTTATATATTAGATAGTAAACGTAGTTGCAAGCCTTTTAACGTCAACACTAGGTGGAATAATTCTAAAAGTGCTAACAGTGAAATCAGAAAATATAGTTTTCAGTCTTAGCACCTTAATATATGTGTTATTTTTAAAACCTTGGCATCTGAATTAAGATCTTTTCATTGCGTAGATGTGAGAGTACGAAATGACTTAATGGTATCTACCTGTGCATCTAACAATCTGACAACGATACTTGATCGTCCCAAGGCTGCAGGTCATTTCGTGCATGACAATAGTGATTTTTACATGTGCCATAAGGACACAAAGTGGGCAAATATAAGTAAAGCTGTCAGTGCTTTCAACACTGTTTGCGCACCAACTGTTACAAATATTCAAAATGGATACCTTCAGTACACTGGAAGCATGACTGGTCGGCCCATTGGTAAAAACTACTCCGTCGTAAAGACATGCATAAAACCGCATCGTGCTAAACTGATGCAATGGATGTCCATCTCCAAATTTTCAGGTGGTAGTGAAACGTGTTATTTCTNATCGTGCTAAACTGATGCAATGGATGTCCATCTCCAAATTTTCAGGTGGTAGTGAAACGTGTTATTTCTGTTCCTTCGTTGCCAAGAAAGTTCCGTCTCCTGTTCTAGAACTTGTTATTTTAGTTCACTACACTGACATTTACGTTGAACACTTCATTACCTAAGTTGATTTAAAAAATATACCAATGGAAAACACCCAACGAAAGTTTAAAAAGTGAAACCAAGATGAAATGCAGGAAAGGTATAAAACACCTTATTAATATGCATACAATTTATAATTAACATCTACCGTTTTTAGTATCCAACCTGTTACAGAAGAGTTCAACCAAGCACGACAAAATTAATGATGCAATCTGACTGAAACCATTTCGGTTAAGGGTTGGCCAAATCATAACACCTAAACGCAGAGATAAACATCTTCTGCAAATTCCATTTAGGAGAACGAAGAGGGAAATATTTCATAGAAGATTCAACTTTTTTTTTTCACCCTTAAACTGCCTAGAGTGGAAATATTTGCTTTGCTGGAAAATGAAAATTCTATATTTATTATTTGTGAAGGAAGAATAATTTTCGTAAATAACCAGGTGAGCTCTTTATCAGTTTAACCTCCAAAATCAAACCTGGCACTTGAACACAATCTCAAATTCCTGGAAAGAGGCCACAATATAATAATTTTACCTGCAGAAAAGAACAACGCTACTGCCTTCACGTCAATAATTGATGGGGAATAATGAAGCTAGTTGAATCCAGGAAATATTCAATTCGGAACGAGCACCCAACTTATAGCAAAGAGTAGAAAATGTAACAGAGATTCATGAAATACGAATTACGACTCTTGAAAGAAGTTAAGCTATACACAGAAGAACACGTTAGTAAACCGCAGACTTAGGTATAGTCTCCCTAAAATCCATAATACATGTGTCGGTGTAAGGTTTTTTATGTCACCTTGCCAAAATGTGAGGGATTCTATCATTAGCATTGCGTCTCCCATGGTCAGTCACACACCTGCATTCGTAAAATAAGTTAATCTTATTTGGGAAGTATTGCTAAATGAATGGAAGGAGCCTATACTGACACATAAGCAAGATTTGTTATTCAAAACCTATTCACTACTGCATCTGTCCTCGTAAAGAAACTGACATAAGATAGAATAAGGCATAATAAACCATCACGCAATCTATTAGCACCTATGTGTACACAACTAATTTTTAAGTCACAGATCAACACTCCTCCCGCGTTCTTCATGGCAAATTAATTTATGAAAACATACATCCCACATTTGGTTAAGGTATTTGGATACATTACTAGTTTGGTAGAATGGCTTTGACAGATTCAGTAACTATGCTGACTTTTTCAGTTCTATCACGCATGGAATAAGAGCTCACTATGGAAGTTGACATGTTTTTTTATTTGTATCAGTTTGTCGTTATAATGAGGAAATGTCACCAGAATTTATAGAAAACCGAGCACTCCGGAAAATATTTTCATTTTACCTCCAAATCTAAAGCGTCCAGTCTTTGAACGACAGAATTCTAAATCTATGTGCAGATGGAAAAGTTAAAGCCACAGATCTCTGGTGGACATGAAAAATGCCAATTTCTATCCATAATAAACCCATAAATGAACAAATTCTTTCCACAAAAATTCCTAGCTGAAAGACACTTAAGTCCCACCCCCAACTATTACCAAGGCGATTACTTATATTCTAAATACGTAAAACAGCAAACATAGATAATGTCACACTGCCTTCAAATCGACTTAATCTCTAAGGGTCTCGTCAACTAAATGAGACCATCGATTGAGCAAACAGAAATAAAATAATTCGTGTATCAAATCCACGTCAGTTTAGTCATGTATTCATTCTATAAAAAAGTCAACCATTATCAGTATGCGTAAATAAAATAAAAATTTTTGTAGCAAAGGTAAATCGTTAAATCCNCGGAGGAGTTCAGTGACTAACACTGTGACGGGAGAATTTTATATATTAGATAGTAAACGTAGTTGCAAGCCTTTTAACGTCAACACTAGGTGGAATAATTCTAAAAGTGCTAACAGTGAAATCAGAAAATATAGTTTTCAGTCTTAGCACCTTAATATATGTGTTATTTTTAAAACCTTGGCATCTGAATTAAGATCTTTTCATTGCGTAGATGTGAGAGTACGAAATGACTTAATGGTATCTACCTGTGCATCTAACAATCTGACAACGATACTTGATCGTCCCAAGGCTGCAGGTCATTTCGTGCATGACAATAGTGATTTTTACATGTGCCATAAGGACACAAAGTGGGCAAATATAAGTAAAGCTGTCAGTGCTTTCAACACTGTTTGCGCACCAACTGTTACAAATATTCAAAATGGATACCTTCAGTACACTGGCAGCATGAATGGTCGGCCCATTGGTAAAAACTACTCCGTCGTAAAGACATGCATAGAACCGCATCGTGCTAAACTGATGCAATGGATGTCCATCTCCAAATTTTCAGGTGGTAGTGAAACGTGTTATTTCTGTTCCTTGGTTGCCAAGATAGTTCCGTCTCCTGTTCTAGAACTTGTTATTTTAGTTCACTACACTGACATTTACGTTGAACACTTCATTACCTAAGTTGATTTAAAAAATATACCAATGGAAAACACCCAACGAAAGTTTAAAAAGTGAAACCAAGATGAAATGCAGGAAAGGTATATAACACCTTATTAATATACATACAATTTATAATTAACATCTACCGTTTTCAGTATCCAACCTGTTACAGAAGAGTTCAACCAAGCACGACAAAATTAATGATGCAATCTGACTGAAACCATTTCGGTTAAGGGTTGGCCAAATCATAACACCTAAACGCAGAGATAAACATCTTCTGCAAATTCCATTTAGGAGAACGAAGAGGGAAATATTTCATAGAAGATTCAACTTTTTTTTTTCACCCTTAAACTGCCTAGAGTGGAAATATTTGCTTTGCTGGAAAATGAAAATTCTATATTTATTATTTGTGAAGGAAGAATAATTTTCGTAAATAACCAGGTGAGCTCTTTATCAGTTTAACCTCCAAAATCAAACCTGGCACTTGAACACAATCTCAAATTCCTGGAAAGAGGCCACAATATAATAATTTTACCTGCAGAAAAGAACAACGCTACTGCCTTCGCGTCAATAATTGATGGGGAATAATGAAGCTAGTTGAATCCAGGAAATATTCAATTCGGAACGAGCACCCAACTTATAGCAAAGAGTAAAAAATGTAACAGAGATTCATGAAATACGAATTACGACTCTTGAAAGAAGTTAAGCTATACACAGAAGAACACGTTAGTAAACCGCAGACTTAGGTATAGTCTCCCTAAAATCCATAATACATGTGTCGGTGTAAGGTTTTTTATGTCACCTTGCCAAAATGTGAGGGATTCTATCCCTATCCCATGGTTGGTCACACACCTGCATTCGTAAAATAAGTTCATCTTATTAGGGAAATATTGCTAAATGAATGGAAGGAGCCTATACTGACACATAAGCAAGTTTTGTTATTCAAAACCTATTCACTACTGCATCTGTCCTCGTAAAGAAACTGACATAAGATAGAATAAGGCATAATAAACCATCACGCAATCTATTAGCACCTATGTGTACACAACTAATTTTTAAGTCACAGATGAACACTCCTCCCGCGTTCTTCATGGCAAATTTATTTATGAAAATATACATCCCACATTTGGTTAAGGTATTTGGATACATTACTAGTTTGGTAGAATGGCTTTGACAGATTCAGTAACTATGCTGACTTTTTCAGTTCTATCACGCATGGAATAAGAGCTCACTATGGAAGTTGACTGTTTTTTTTATTTGTATCAGTTTGTCGTTATAATGAGGAAATGTCACCGGAATTTATAGAAAACCGAGCACTCCGGAAAATATTTTCATTTTACGTCCAAATCTAACGCGTCTAGTCTTTGAACGCCAGAATTCTAAATCTATGTGCAGATGGAAAAGTTAAAGCCACAGATCTCTGGTGGACATGAAAAATCCCAATTTCTATCCACAATAAACCCATAAATGAACAAATTCTTTCCACAAAAATTCCTAGCTGAAAGACACTTAAGTCCCACCCCCAACTATTACCAAGGCGATTACTTATATTCTAAATACGTAAAACAGCAAACATAGATAATGTCACACTGCCTTCAAATCGACTTAATCTCTAAGGGTCTCGTCAACTAAATGAGACCATCGATTGAGCAAACAGAAACAAAATAATTCGTGTATCAAATCCACGTCAGTTTAGGCATGTATTCATTTTATAAAAAAGTCAACCATTATCAGTATGCGTAAATAAAATAAAAATTTTTGTAGCAAAGGTAAATCGTTAAATCCANTATAAAAAAGTCAACCATTATCAGTATGCGTAAATAAAATAAAAATTTTTGTAGCAAAGGTAAATCGTTAAATCCAGTATAGCAGAACGTCCTTACCCATTAGTCGCATCAATATCAAAATAATAAAATTCATAAGAAAGGAAGTATTTGGCATTGGCGTCTACGAATTGAAATAAATATATAATAAGCTGACAGTGTATTGAAATTAAAGAAATCTAGCTACATGTTGCAAATAAAACTTGTCATAGAAAAAACTTGTCGTTGTTCAATAAGCAGACTCATCTCTACCACTGGACCATTCCGCGACCACCTTTTCAGGCACGCAAATCATAGAGGAACTTGCCTTTCACTGGTGCACTGATTTGAGGCAATCAGGGACAGAGTCTCAGACACCTATTAGAATGAATATAGTCATTTATTGTTATAAATTACGTGGTTGTTTGTAAAGTAACTTATTGTTATAAAGTACATGGTTGTTTGACGTGATATTATATACAATCTGTTTTTTAATAACATTTCGAAATTCAAACCACAGCATCCATGGACTAATTTAAACAACAAATCCTAGTAAACAATTTTTGGCAAAGACCCCTTGAATTATTAAATTTGAATTGCTGTTGGCAAAACAGCGCCGGGAATACGCAACTTCACATACCTGCGTGCACAACATGTTGCATATCACGAAGGCGAACGGAACTGGCATATTATGGGGCGACCGCCTTTACATAGGTCACTACGAAGATATATGAAGACCCTATGTCGCCAATACTGCTGTTTGCGTGTTGTTGGAAATAAAATGCAACCACCTCTGGCAGTCTTTACTAGGGCAATTGATAATCCCCCCCCTGTTCAAGTAGTGTAAACATTCAACCACTAGCGACGGGCCCCGTACCTTGAGTTTATGGTGTCCTATGTGCAGGCGCTCTCCGCATGGCGCGCCAGTCCCGTTCGCNCCTATGTGCAGGCGCTCTCCGCATGGCGCGCCAGTCCCGTTCGCCTTCGTGATATGCAATTTGTCCTACTCACAGGTATGTAACGCTGCGGAATTCTTGAGTTGTTTTGCCTAACTTCATCTTAAATATAAAATTACTGGAAAGATGACCTTTCCAGATATTTTGTTACAAGATTTATTATTTCATTAGCCCATAGATGCTGTGGTTTTAATTTCGACATGTTATTCAAAACATTTCCAATACTGCGTTTATTTCCAGTCACATTCTTTAGGTCTCATGGGTAAATGGCACTGTTTGCTGCTCCCAAAATGCAGTAACTGATTTCTCGTTTATTTGTGTTGTCTCACATTCGTTGCATTTGATATCTCATTTTCATTATCAGTCTACCTGGTTTAATGGCGTGTATTGTCGAGCTTGATTATACTTATTGAACCTCTGTATTAGCTACTTTATGATTTGTGTTCAGGTGTTTACGTTACCTAAATTTTTTCCTCCTTTTCATATTTGATATGCAATTTGAACAGAGTTGTAACGACTTTTTTACTCATATATCGACGTTTTATTTTATTTCTGCCTGACATGTATGATTCCTATTAATTTCTTACTTGTTCATCGTGTTTACTCAGTTTAAATACTTTTCTCTTTTGTTTAAATTTCAATTTTATGCTTTCTGGTCAACGTAGGCAATGTATAAATTCCAATTAAATTATGGGGTTTTTCCATAACGACCTTACTATTCAATTAAAAAAATTATTCTTTTTATACTTGTACTATGCGGGTGATACTATAACAGATTTCGAGTAATTATTTCCGTTGTTTTCTTTTAATTGATAAAGCGATAAAAGATGCATTGCAGTTACGCACTTCCTTGTCCCCGTAGGGTTAATTAATAAATAATCACAATGCCATATAATGTGGCATACTGAACTACGTTTCAATAAATTGCTTGCATTTAAAATGAAGGGAAGGGTTTTAAGGTGTTAGTAAGCATGCATTCCATCTTTGATTTTTCTTACAAATCTTCGTAGTTAAAATTTATGATCACACCTAAAACATCAAGGCTAGACATGACATGGAGAACTACTTAACGATTTTTCTTACATGTTGACGGTTTTAATTATACCTGTATTTTCCCACGCGGGATTTACATTATTAAACAATTACGTAATATTTGATTACGGCTTCAGATGTGAAACTAATCATCTAAGAAAAAGTCGGATTTCAAAATTACTGTTAAGAAGTTCCCTATGCCTTGACTAGCTTGGTTTTTAAATATTGATTCCAAAAATTAAGTTATTGGGGAAAATAGGTAAATGAAAGATGGCAAGGATACTTCCCTCTTAATGAAGTCAAAGTTATTTGAGTGGCTTTCTGCGACAGTGACTAAAAGCAGTTAACGAGGCAGGTAGCAAAGAAGTGTGAAGTGAATTCAATAGTCCCTGGCGCTGCCGATGTTCAAATTAAAACCGACAGAAAATGACCGCGGCAGTCTCGCCAACCTGAAGGAATAGCGCTGTTATCAAGGCGGACCTGCTCCATAGCGGGCGACACTAATTCACTGTTTTTACGACGACCTCGCTGGCAGAATGACCTCTTGGCCGACCGTAAAAACAGCGGATGGCAGGAGAAATGAAGCATCGCACGCAAGTGGCGGGAAATTTTGTTTTATTGACAATAAAGTGTCGTGATGATAGACTACACACCCAACCATAGATTAAGGTTTGTGAATTGTAGTGCAGCAGTTGCAGGAGATGACGCCTGTTGATGTGGAGGTAGGTAGTTAGTAGGCAGATGCGTATCAACATCTCACTAAAGGTAGTGTCATTAAAGAAGAACAAGTCACTCGGGCAAGTATAAGCGACGAAGGAATCTGTCATTGCCGATGTTAAGGAAAGTCAAAGAAAACCGATATCAGGATTATAGAGCTGGAAATCGAACACTTATAAACACTGCACCATTGTGATGCCAAAATGAAGGAAGAAATATCCGCCTCTGTTACCCTAACCTTTAGGAATAAATTAATCTGGAAGAAATTTTAAGGTTATGGTGTGCTGCCGTTTTGAGCATGAAACCAAAATTTCCCTTTTTTAATAGGCAGCTTGAGCAGAAGATTATGTGTTAGCAGGCTTAGGATGCTTTTGAAACTTAAATTTACGTCTTCGAAACATTAAATTAAACTAAGTAAAATATAATTCATATTTTAAACAAATATTTGTTCAGTGGAAAACATCAGATCTATATGTGCCCAAGATGACAACTGTTATAAGGATAGACGTAAATCCGAACTAGGTGATTTGTTGCCAAACACTTAGGGACATCGTTGTCAAGTCAACAGGTGAGGCAAATCCTGCGTCTTCCTTAGTTTACTGTAGGAACCAAATGGCAATGAGTTCAAGATATTTGTGTCTACTCAAAGCCACTACAGCATCCAGAGTGCAACTGCTTCGCTCGAACCGGTCGAAGGCCAGGCGTGGTACTATTGCCGCGACTGTTGGGAAACCGTGCTATCAATATATAAATTCTGTCTGTTTTCATTGATGTCGCATAAAAGGCGAAATTGGTTTTTCTATGTAAGAGTTATACTTCTACCCTCGAGAAATTCAAGAAAACCGTTTTGACGGTTTTTAATGTACATAATTAATAACGATACATAATTATTTATATCACATATTTCTTTATATAGTCAGTTCATAATTTAAATATTTTAAATTAAATTTGCCTACAAATTAATTGCATGTAAATATATAGCGTTAACGTTTCGATAGACTTGGAACATATAGCGATTTTGAACCTATGAGACACTGAGTGCAAGACGAGCGTGGATGAAATGTTTTTTATCCACGCTTTGAACTGATCGAAACCAAATCGATAGTTCTATACACATATAGAGATTAAGATTTACCTAACAAACAAAAATCTTACATTACCGACTTAAGTAACTATTTAAGCTGTTCGATATATATATATATATATATATATATATATATATATATATATATATATATATATACACACACATATGCACTTGCACAAACACGGGCATTGCTTTCTTTGAACAGCTTAAATATTTACTTAAGCCGATTATGTAGGCTTTTTGGTTGTTAGCTAAATCTTAATCTCTATCTGTGTATGGAACTATCGATTTGGTTTAGATCAGTTCAACTCTTGGATAATAAACATTTCATCTGCGTTCGTCTTGCACTCAGTGTCTTGTAGATTCACAATCGCTATATATTATATATTCCAAGTCAATTGAAACGTTAACGCCATCAATATGCATGCAATTAATTTGTAGGGAAATTTAATTTAAAATATTTAAATTATGAACTTAGTATATAAAGAAATATGTTATGTGAATTATTGTACAAATGCAGTAAAATGTTAATTTCACATTTTACAACTCATTGCATATCTGTTAATACGTATTTCTTTTGTGTTTGTATTCAGTATAACAAAAACTATATTTCAATAAATTATTTCTTACTATTTTGTTATTGTTTACAAAAGCAATATTTTGTAAACTATCTTAATCTGTTATTGTAAACTATCTTGGTTTATGTTGTAAATTATCTTAATCTTACTTCTATATACCGAACACTCACTCGCGTATTACGCGGTATTCCAACCCCGGGTCTCGTTATCCAAAGTAACACCCTTGGCGACCTCAACCACTGAGGCCACTCTAAATACATAGACTGCATAATTTATTAATGCTGTACTGTTGCATTGTACCAGGCGTAAGAACATTGCTAAAACAATTTAACACTAAGTTGTTAATAGACTTCTGCCAGAGTTTAATTATTATGAATTTTTCGATACTTTCATGCGTCAGTATATCACGTGAGGCGTTGAACCTAACAAATGTTTGTTTGGAACGGTACTAGTATAAGTATAATGATCTGTCATATATCGGTCATAACGAAAAGGTTTTTGTGCTTGATGTTATTGGAAGATGATGCTATGAGGTTGTGGGTGGAATTTAATATCGATAAAACTCTTAGTGTGCAACGCCGTATGTATTGGATACTGTAGTGAAATATTCTAGTACAAAGGTAACGACTGGTAATTATTTTGCAGGGAACCTCGTCAAAACAAATACCATCAAACTAGGAGGCGAAGTATCAGTGACTCTAACCGAAGTTATCGACGCTCTATAAATGTCGTAATATCAGAAAAGTATGAAATTAATCAGGGTATTGTTCATGATATCGCCAAGATAAAAGAAACCAAATGTTGTCATTACTTGGGTAACAATTCCTTAAAAATAATCCCTCAAGATAGCATTGAAAACTATATGCATGTAACTGAATTTAATTTATTATGTTTAGTACGACTATAAATGGACGGGCATGTGAAATTGAACGCAGATTTACTGTTAAACTTTATTCACTAGTAAATATTCTTTGATTTCACTTGCCAATAAGTGACCATACTGTAAAAAATCTTGCTTAAAAAGGAGTAGCGATGGGCACCCTTTAAACACTACGAAGAAAATCATTCTACCCCGAACATATCAGCTTCTTGAAAGTCATAATACTCTGAAGCAATGATGAAATGCAAGAAATGAGGATGGTTTGAAGGTTTGACTAGATACGCCAGCAAAAGTTCGGTGTTTATACGCACGTCATTTCTGGTTGAAGTTATTTCTTCTCTTTAACTGTTTTATAGCAGGCGTACACAGACAAAATAAATACAAACCACGGCCAATTTCTAAATATTTCCACGAATTCCGGGAAGGAATTTTATAAGAAGGCATTTTAAAAATGAATTTCGCCAGGATCGATAGTTAAAAATAAATTCAATCTCTTTACAAGATACCATACAGTTTTAGAAATCTGAGAAAATAAAACATAGTGGAAGGTAAATGAACTGACGATTATTGAAATAGCAACATCGAAGTGCTGTAAAATGGATATCACGATATTTCCTCCAGCGCAACAAACACGTCGCTTTATTGTTCCCGTATTCACATTGGAGTTCGTTGCTCTATCACGAATCGATAGAGGTGATGAAAGGAGATGAAACGATGTCATCGAACTGTGCTGGCTTAGGTTTAGTGGAAGTTATCCTTGATGCCAACAATGCAGTTGAATAAGTACTCAGGCTAACAAGGAGGATTATTTTGAAGAGGATTAATTAATTAACCGCAGTTTGCGATCAACCTTTGTATGTCCACGCATTCGACAAGGATTTAACAGTGTACTGCGAATTAAACGCGTGCATGAATTTCACAGCAATTACTCCGATGCACGCTGACTAGTGTAGAACGAGTAGGCTAATGCCAGTCCCGCCTTTACCACCGCAGTGGTAACTAAACAGCTTTCATAGGGTCTTTTAATATTTTGCGATGGCTACAAAGTTGGGCTTACACCTAACCGACGGTTTTTCATGTGGCTTATTGGTCTTCAAAGTACAAATGCCAATGAAAAAATACCTGCACACATTTTTGAGCTATACAATTTAGACTTAAATGCAAATCCCCCAATTTTAATTACCTTCAGTAATTTTTGGTGTAGTGGCGTACCCACCATTCTCAAACTGAACTTACGTCTAAGCAAAATTTGGGCCCAGGACCATTCGCACCGTAAAGTGACGTCCCAAATGCACCACGGAAGTTAAGTCAGATTACTGTAGGTACACTTAAAACGTTCAGTGAAATGATTGTAGTTATAGAGTTCGGGGTGTGTGTGCCGTACATATTTATTAGTAGGCTAAATAAGTCTTTACGAAATTTGTACATGTCACCACTTTATTAAATATATTTTATTTCCTTCCATTATTTGAAACTCTAAGGGAATGGCTGTAATGTGGCAGTAATTAAATATATTGATAGGAAAGGTTAGTAGGGAAAATAATTGGACGTTATTTTTCTTAAACTTTAAAATTTAGTTCCCTTTCTTGTTTTTGTTTAGAATTGTCGCCGATGAAACAGGGATCATGAAATCACCGGATGAAGCAGGTACATTCGTACAGGTCTGAAACTTGGTATTAACCTCGTAGGTGTTTGATAAATTTATTATATTTAATAATATGCTGAAATTTAAAGAATATTTTTTTTTTTCGTAAAGCCACCTAAAAAAAATAATTAACTCCACAATTTTTGCTACTATTCTTTGTAAACGAAACTGTAGGCAGTAAAATTCTCATGATACTAATATGAAACGTACCCAACTCATATTTGTAAACCGAAAGATAATATTAAAATGAGTATAGCGAACGAAAAGCGATTAGATCGTATTAAGCCTTAATTCCTAGTCGATGTTTAAATAACGCAAAATAACACATTTAAAAATAAAAACGAAGCCAAATTAAATTAAATGCAGTGTAAGTGCCCATTTTATCTTATTTCATATTTATCCACAGTTAAAGCGTCAGAAATGCTTCTGGGCAGCACCGTCAATAAATTTATTCATAGAAAACAGTGTGAAGTTTTTCTGTACCATCCCAATTTATTATCCGATTTTATACGCGCTGTCGCTTTTAGAGGCTTCTTGGTAAATATGACGAAAGTACAAACGCATTGAAAATTCGTCCACATAATGCATGACGTCCTGTTGTAACGTACACAGCCAATACACAGTCCGTAAAATACCAAAGAGTATGTCAATGTACACACACGATGTGATGTTAAAAAGAACAGAAAGGGATGAATTTCAATCACCTGCGTTATGTCATGGGGTAGGATGCCTGCTTCGTCGTTAAGCACGTCGCGACATCGACCTTGTCACGAAGGAAAGTTTTTACGAAATGCTTTTCGAATTACATTTCAGATATACGCTAATGCAGTTACCAAAATCTTCGTCCAATTAAGATATTTAGTAGGATATGTGCCCAAGGGAACTATTTCGACGAAACCGTGTAATAAATCCCAATTAAACTTTGTAGGCCGGCTGTATATATTACAACCATAAAATTTGTGCACACAAAAACTCTTTTGTCCGACATTTCGTTAAATAGTATCACATTACAAATTAAAATAACGTGATAGCTCCGAAAAAAAAGCGATTTGTACCAAATTTGGCAAACAAGTAGCACTATGACAGACCATGTAAATTGATAAACTTTGAGAGGGTCAGAGACGCATAGTTTCCAAATATCAGCCATATTTCAACTTAACTTTGTATGCTGACAGTATCTATTACATCCATCAAAGTTTTCAATGCAAAGCATTCTTTATCCGCCATTTTGGAATATAGCCCCACATGCCATAATAGAGTTTTTGTGACGTATCTCGGGAAACAAACAACCTTTTTCTTTCAAATTTGGCAATGAAGTTGTACTGTGGTAGCCCATATTAATTTATATGTTTTAAGTGTGTGTCTCCTATTTTCCGAATGGCGCCTATACAAACGTTTTAGCTTAGTGGCTATATTTACGAAACTAGGAAACAGATTTACATTTAACTTTATATATTGTATCTATGGCAATCATCTTATCTGCTAATACATATCCTTTTGATTCTCCATTTATAAAGATCGTCACATGAACATTGAGGTTTTGTGCAATATCTCGAGAACCAATCAACCGATTCCCACCAAATTTTTCACACAAGTAAAGTTATGATCGGCCATGTAAACGTATGTGTTTTTAGTTTTTCAGAAACTTATTTTCAAAATGGTGGCCTTGTATGTGTTTCAGATTAGTGAACCCTAACATTCAAAACATTAGACTGATTACATCCGAAGTTTATATTCCGAATCCTTCCTACATGACGCTGTTGATTGCACGCCACTTGACTTTTTGTAATCCTGGGAAGTCGTATGTGTATTTTAATTGTCTTGGTAGTGTTTCACATTTTTCTTGTTTTATCTCTTATGATATTGCTGTCAAAGAGACGGCAGATGGCTATCTGCCATCTTAGCTTTTAATAATTTCACAAAAATTTATTTGCACCAATGTCGAGGAAAGTTGGCTCATTGGTTATCATTAACTTCTTGTTTGTTTCCCATTACATTACGCCAATTTCGTTTAAATATTTTCAATTAGTTTATACAAAAAAAAAACTAAAAGAGAACAATGGTATTATTTCTGTTTTTCTCAAAACTTCAAGAGCTGTCACATAATAAATTAGCAAATAATAAATTCATTTTATCAAGTTGCATTCATTACATCGTATGTAATATATTCCATTAATAATATCAATTTCACAAAAGTTTAATCTCAACTAAGTACGGACATAATTTTTTGCGTATTATTATATTTGTAGTGTTAGTTCTTAAATTGTGTGGTGCAATTAAGAATGGATATTTAAAAAACGCCAAACTTATTTTCCTTATCCTTTAAAATGCACAACAAATCGTTAATGTGACGGGAGCTGTGTTCCCCGAATGTGTTCATGAAAATAATACGTATCTTTCACTCGAAAACATACTTACAAAATAATGCTTTACTCTAAGGGAGTGAAATAAAATGCATTGGCGATGGTATTTCTGCAACCAGATAATATATTTTGTGTACGTATTTGAAGACATTTTACCTCAGTAAATTTTGCAGTAGAGTACGCTATGATCTTCACGATCCCTAGAGGGTCTCTGAAGAATAATCTCACAAAAATGTTGTAGTCATAGTAAATTGTTTAAAGTGTCATCACTTATTTAAATTTAATTTTACGTAAAATGCGTCTTTAAAAATTCAAATCGATATTTTGTTTCCATGCTGAGAGATTCCGCATAATTTAACTCCCAACAGTATGGTGATAAATACGTAACCAAAATCAATATTCCAACTTCTTGAGTTATATGACGACATAAAGTAAAAGTTAATGGAAAAATTCGTGTATAGTAAGGTATTTTGTTTGCTTATTTGTGTGAATGTGCAGATATTATACTTTTAATATTGATATAAATTTTATTCCAACACGGACAAATATGTGAATAAAAACCTGTTCATGTAAATGTTTAAATTGACAGATCCCTGTTGGCTTGAACACTTTCAAAATCATCCTAAATTGTGTTACGGAGGAACGGCTTTCGTAAAATACAAATAAAAATTACTCCATTATATGTACATCTTATTGAATACCTGAAACGTGAGGAATTATAACAGTCCGTAAACAAGATAATCAATTTGCTTGCGGAATGATTTGTGATTAGTCTTCTGGAAAATAACTACGTTATTCATTTCTGCCATGTTGGTAATGTAGACATAAGATCTCCAAGAAGTTGCAAAACTTCGGTATCTTACAGCATCTTTCAGAACGGCACATTAAAAGAAGAAGGAAAAGGATTCACCTTCTGATACTAAGAACGTTTTAAAGATTCATGGATCGCGATAACAACTTCTTTGTATGAATAATGTTGAAATTGCACAAAGTTTTCCAATGTTATGAGATGAAAAATGTTTCGATAAAAAAATTGGTTGAAAATGTTTTACGATACTACACCGCTCCAGTACAACGCACTAATAGGATAAGAAAATATATGTATTTGTGGTGACCACCAAAACAAAGTTTTTGAAAGATTGCTATCCTTGGATAGTGAGGTACCTGGCTCGAGTCCCGGGAAAGCCACGGATACACAATGCAATTCCAAGATGTAAGTTATGGGTAAAGACGTTTTTCTCTCACTTCGTCAGGCCTAACAGCATAAAAGCGGAAAATGTAATAGGTCCAAGTAAATTAAATATATTAGTTTGTATTTTTGCTTCTCGTATAAAAACTTGTGCAGTTTCTGTAATAGGCTGTCCACGGTAAAGTAAACATATCTGAAACAAACATTTAAGAAAATCACTTCTCATAATTATCAGCATAATACATTAGACGTTAGAATGCATTCTCCTAGTTTAGTTGGCAGGAAATTAATAAAAATAGTTGTTAACAATTGACGTATTGCGAGTGTAAGGTTTAAAATTGTGGCCGTTTTAGATAGTATTTCTTCTTTTGTACATAGTAGAGTATGAAATTGAGAATTAGTAAAAACACATTACATTCTTTACAACAAATTACAGAGTCTTACTTGTATGGCGATTAAATAAAGTCATCAGACACACTGCAATGTAAATTTTACATATTGCAAAAGGATACAAAATTAAAACTAATAGTAGATCTTAAAGGGTCCGCCTGCTTGGAGTTTATTTCCGCCTTTGATGCCAAAAAGTGCAAGAGCTGTAAGGACTACACTGGCACGCGTTACAAATGCGCCATCGCCGCTACGCGCAGGACTCTGATCTGGCCTGCAGTGTTCTCGTCGTGTTGTGTGTACCAATGGGACTTTAGGCGGTTATTCTATCATATTATTGGAGAAGAGTCTGTATCAAGGCTCAGTGCATGTCCCTAGTGTACTTTTGTGTGTGTATGCGTATATTTTAAGATACAGGTATTTTAAAAATCCGTTTTAACCATGTTAGAGTGCTATGAAATGGTATTTTTGATGTGCGTGACTTCTTAAAAGTAATCGACAGACATAGTCTGAAGTGCGTGTCCTTTTCGCAGTTCAGCACATTGAATGCAGGTTTCAAAGTTTTGTAAAAAAACAACTGGATTTCAAACATTTTGCAACGCAGTTCGAGTGCCAGGAAGGCGGGCCCCTTAAGCAGGGATTACGAAAGTGATGAGTTAAAGGAAGACAGCTCATCGTCAGGCATTGTGAAACAACTTGCGTCTCGCAAGCTAGCCATCTACACGGGTGTGAACTGTCGACCAGTTTTAACGACCGTCGTGGTGTGGCAGTGTTGCGGGAAAGAGGCGTAATGGGAAAGTATCATGGCGACCAAAGCGACTGTGCATACCGGCGCCCTGCCAGGCCGTAGGCAACATTTAGTGCCCCGCAAGAGTAAGCGAGGCGTCGTGTAACGAGTGGACGAGGGAACTAACCCTTTTAAGGCGGGGCGCNGCCGCCTGCCGTGACCCGAGCGCTTAGTGACCTGTGACCACGCCTTCTGAACCTCCACGCCGCCTCCTCCGGGCACATCACTCCCTTCGGCACACAGCCCCTAGTGCTTCCTACCTCGGCTTGTCCGCCGTGGATCCTGCCTGTCCCCGAGTTGTCCGCCTCTGCATCAGTGAGCTACACTTTTTATCACTAATAAATTTTGCAGACATTTAAAAGCAAATATGTTATTTTTTGTCAAAGCTTAATGCGATTTATATTCACTGTGCGACCACCTGTTCTCTCTACCTTGCTTGCAGATATACTGTACATGCATACCTCTGAATTAACTTCCTTGAATATCTCAAAACTGCCCGTGCAATGAGACGCAAATATTTTAAATCAAAGAAGGAGTTTATGGACAGCGTAGTATGTGGCGTGGTAGTGGATGTGCAGAGGTAGCGTAGGTGTGTAGGGATAAACGTCTAGTGCTAGTCGACTGCAAAGCCATCAGGCACGAAGCAAGCTGCTCAGTAAAGCAGGAGAGTGGAATGAATCGGCCATTACCGTTCCACAATTAGCTTTATGTGATTTAGGGAAACCATGGGACACCGAAATCAGGGTGGCTGTACCGGGAATAGAACCCAATATTTCCAGAGCGTGAGTCCGATGGTTCACCACTGCACCACCTCGCTTCGTTGCTTCTTCCTGTCAAACAGTTTAAGCAAGAACTGTTCAAGAATTGGCGTGTGGGGACTATCTGAAAACCACTTCGAATGAAGCAATGTGCTCTACGTTAGAGGGCAGTAGAAGAGAAAAGGATACTTTGGCACAAGGGGACGGGGATTTAGAGCGTCGGAGCGGATCGTGCCCTGTCGTTCCGGTTGACAGGCGGCTATCATGGATCCAGATGACCTTGACCTTTAGTCATGACCCTGGTGACCTTTGACCTTGAAACTTTAAAAATTTATAAAAAATATCACAAAATTATTAACAATTTATAAAAATGTAGTAAAAATTGTTAAAAATTATAAAAAGTTATTAAAAATGATTAAAAATCTAAAAATTTCAAAAAATTATTTTAAACAATACAAAAAAATTTATTATAATATGTTATCACAAAAACCTTGTTATTGAAAATTATAAAAATAATGCTTTAAAAACTTACACCCTCACTACCCTTCACGTATACTCATTCCGTCGTATGCAGCCATCTGGGATTTTTTCGTTTGTTATTTGCTTATACAATGCTAGTCAGCCATATTGGTTTTTCGGTTGTCATTTGTTTATACATCGCTGGAGGACATGTTGGTTTATCGTCTGTCATTTGTTTATATGTTGCTGGAGGACGCCATCTTGGTTTTTCCTTTTTAATTTGTTTATACATTTCCGGAGGTCACCATCTTGGATTTCATGTTTTCAACGCCTAGGTGGTGCTAGTGTATAAATAATCGATAAAGCCACTAGGCTGCAGCCACATTGGTTCATGTTTTTAAATTATAGGTTCCGCTGTCGGCGCCCTACATGTCGAATTCTATTTTCAACACTAAGGTGAAGTTTATTTCTCGATTCAGCTGCCAGGAGGTGAGCTTTCGACACTCATATTTTTAGACATAATATCTGTGCCCATGGCTCAGCTCACGTGGACTACAGAATTATTGTTTTGGTATTTTTTAATATAGTTGAATTTTACTAAGTGTAAATCTTCTATACTCTGTCAATATTATAAAACTCAACGTCTCGGTGAATGAAATGGTCAAAACACTTAGTTTTTATCTGTTATAGATATATATATGCTACCGCGGAATTTTTTTAAGTCTTTTTATTCTACACAATTTTTTACAATAGTATATTGTTCCATCTTTAACGGTTTAGACAGCGTATTGCAAGAAAGCGCTCTGGCGGCAAATTTTTTTCCGGCTTGATTCACTATTATAGTTTGTCAATATTTTTAGATATTTTCTCACGATAAAAAGAAGCCAATATCGCCTTTCAGCCCTCCAACTATTTCTGTGCAAGAAATTACGTCGATCTGTTTCTCGGCTGCGACGTTGCATTGTTATTCCGTTTGTGTACTTTTTCATTTTCCAATAAGAATTTCCCCGAGGGAATGAGATATTTTCTCGGGATAAAAAGTAGCCTATGTCACTTCCCGCCTCTCCAAGTATCTCCGTACAAAAAAATTACGTTGGTAAGTTGCTCCGTTGCGACGTGAAAGAAGGATAAACAAACAAACAAACATTCTTTCGCATTTATAATATTAGTTAGGATAAAAAATCTTTAATTTTTCATACTATTAAAAAAACATTATTCTTCAAACAACAGTTTTCCTATATACATGATGCGGGACTTTTGACTACGTGCATCATTTATTAAATATATATTTTTTCAATTAAAAATTTAAAATGTTTCAATTTAAAAAGTATTTTTATTCAATTATATAATTTTACATATAGTGCAAAGGTACGTTATAAAACTTTTTTTTAACTAGATTAATTTTATTTCCGTTCCTTTTTAATTTTAATGATATTCTGGCTAATTATCTTAACATAAAATAAAACACAATTTGATTCACAGGCAATTTTATATTCAATTAATTTATTAAAGTAGCTCATTCCCTCAAAAAATTTACATTATTCTTCAATATATGTGCATCTCAATACATGCAACTTTGTTGTAGGTTATAGACTTTCACGCATCTCGCTATTCACACTCGTGTTGTCCTTGTGCGAAAATATTGTGACATTTATTACACGGACACACTGTGCAGGTCGGGTTATGTAGGTAACTTACTTCTGAGGACATGCACCGAAGTCACAAGATACCTGCTTGTAGTAAACCTCGTACCGAGTTATTGATGAGAAATGCACTTCACCTTTACAGGTCTTTGCATGTCTGAGTAAATTGTCGCTACGGATCAACTGCTTACCGTTCTTGTCACACAAATATGACATGCAATAGGGATTTTTGGCACAATTAAAGCGCTCATGTCGCCGTACATTCTGGACGAAAGTTAATGTCTTATCACAAATGAGGCACTGGTAACGATGCAGTGGTTCAGGCAAGGACTTGGACAGACCTGTTGAAGATGTAGGTGCTGGAGCTGAAGAAGCAGGTAACGTCGGCAATGGTGTTCTAGGTACCTCGGCCGAAAAGTTCTATTACCCTATTGAAGATTTCGTAGGCCTAACAGCTGAAGAAGTCGATGGCGCTGGTAAAACAGGAGATATCTCACTCGAAGAAGAAATCGATGGCAAGAAACCATTGATTGGCAATATCCACTCCACTTTAACGTAACTAGCAATGGATTACCTGGCGTAGAAGCTAGACAAGATGAACCACCTTTCACATTAGCCGTTGTCAAACTAAGACTCTCACCAGACCCTCCTCCTGCTTATAATATACGCATATGCAAGCCATAAGACGTCATATTGACTTTAAAACCAATCGTATCACACCATTAATACATTGTTCGGACACCAACCAGCCAATCACTGAGTTGCCACGTGATTGCAGCTGACCAATCATGTGGAGGCACTGAGACATCACGTGCATGTAGGTAGGCAGGCATTAGATGCTTATCATTATTATCTATATGAACAGCACAAACATGCCAGTCCAGCAGACCACGCACTATCCGTGGAAAACGCCCCCGTCCAAGAAATTTACTCGGAAGGACGAGTCGACGACGAGAAAACCAAAGTTTTCAATTTTTTACCGCCGTGTCCATGGCAGCACCTCGACCGCACCACGCAACAGACGTACCGCCTACAGGCGTACGAAACGCACCGACTAAGGTGGGACGAGGAAAATATTCCTTAGGAATAAATTATGGCTATGTTGTACCCTTGACATAATTTGCGAGTATCCTGTGTATTTGATTGGAAGACGCCAAGAGTAGGCAATTAGCAATGCATGCCTCATCGGAACGAACGTCGTAGACCTTTACAAGAATTGTCGCCACCCACAGTTTCATTAGCTCGTCGAGACGTACGCCGTAAGATTTCGCGAGTGTAAAAATTAAAGATGTCTCTGTTCTCCATGCAACTCCGAAGCCGTAAGACTATGAAGTTAAGATAACCCATGGTATATTAAAAAAAATATATTTAATGTGTGTAATGCCACCCATGACTCAGAGAAGAAACTCGTTTAAAAATTATTTCCTGCATTTGTTTGCTATGCAGAAGAATAACATTGTAATATGTGCATAATTCAATGTTTTTAAAAATCTAAATTTTTTTTATCTCGAGCCATGTCCTGCTTAAGTAAGTTAAAAAATTACTGTTGGTGAAGAAAAAATAATTGGTATATATCAGTTTGTTATATTTTATATTAACAAAATATCCAATGAGACTCTGGCCACCACTAAAATAAAGTATATATTTTTATCTTGTATGAACATAAATATTCATTTTTAAAATAAATTAAGGATTAGAGGTAAATCACTTTGCAGATGAAGACGGCAACGAAAATTATTTTTTGTCATGCCATGCAGCAGCACGACCAGAGACCGCCGGAGTTAAGGTTGGCACCTCATGCTGTATTCACGAATTGACAGCCGTGCAAAAGTCGTATTTTGCTCTTCCTGCTCAACACGCAGACAGTGGCCGGCGGTGCCTACACGGGCCACCTGAAGCCTGGGAAAGGAAGCGAGCAGTTCACCTAAAGTGGTGGCTTCACACTAGCTACGTTAAATTTATTATTCCAACAGAGATCGATTGCATATTCATTTATCATGTAAAACTTAAATAAGTTGTCAAAAGAATTCACGAATGCGTATTTATTTTATTATATAAACTTTCATACGCAGGAAAAAGGAAACATACTTTTATCTTTAGCCCATTCGAGAATACACACAAGGGCACACTGACAGGAAGGTCCAGGTTCGACATTTGGGAAAAATATACACATAACCGTACTGATGGAGGAAAATAAAACAGTTAGATCATACTGATGGATGAAAAATATACAAGTTACCATACCGATTCGTGAAAAAAGACAGAACATACTGATGGATGAAAAACAAAACACTTGCAACACACACATTCCTNCTGCAAAAAACTCATTTTTACCATGCTTTCGCGTCAGGAAGCGCCTTTGTTGACAGCTGTCTGTTTGAACATTTCAACTCTTTGAACCATCCGACTTATTGGTACGCGCGGAAGATGGTAAAACTAAAAACGTTGTATACAAACAAGTACTTCAATAACAAAGATTTAGAAAATACATATACATCTTTCAATTCATTTCACAGAAATGAATTGAACCAAAATCTTTTATGCCACAGCAACGCGTGGCCAGGTAAGCTAGTTTCTTATAAAATGTCATTTCTTTAAAACGAAATTAAAGCCAATGCACATGGAAAATATGATGTATAGAAGTCTCTCTACCTTCCATTTATAATATGCTTCATACTAGCTAACAGCACTTGGAGTATTTCTCACTTGAAACATAAATTATAGCATACATATTTATTATGTAGATCACGCCTCTATACAGAGACATCAAATGTAAAACAACATAGAGCAAAAATATTTTAAATGTTTAAGCCCTTATACCAAACTCAATTTTGTAACATTCTACAGAAAAAAGGAAACGTCACACTCAAGTTGCCATAAAAAAAATATAAGCCTTAATTCGTAAACTATGTACATTATAGTTAACCAGGGAAGTACCCTACCAGACGAGTTGGAAAAACTTCTGACGACTCGCTAGCTTCTAACTTATCATCGCTGTCCTGCCCGGGAACATATTTTTTTAATGTGAAAATATTTTCGTTCTCGTGTTATCTTCGCTTAACTTGAACTCATGGATGCACATAAAGCAGACAACTAACTACTGGCAGACCAACCCTTCACAATACTGACCCTAAATGACCCCTAATGACCCCCAAAAAACATAAATGACCCATAATGATCTATAATGCCCCATTAATGACTGCTAAATGACCCATAAATTATCGATAATGATCTATAATGACGCATAAATGACCCGCAATGATCCATACATGACCCATTATTACAAATAAATGTCACATAAATGTTTCATAAAAAACCCCTAATGACCTCTGATGACCCATAATGCGTTCTAATGACCCATGATGACACACAATGACCCATAATTAACCCATAATGATCCATAAATGACCCATAAACGATCCATAATGACCCATAAATGACCCACGATTGTGGCTGATTGTGGTGCATGTGGTGCTAATTGTAATGTGTGTGGTGCTGACTNACGATCCATAATGACCCATAAATGACCCACGATTGTGGCTGATTGTGGTGCATGTGGTGCTAATTGTAATGTGTGTGGTGCTGACTGTGAGGCATGCGGTACTCATTGTGGCGCTAATTGCGAAAGATTAATGGGAAGATTGAAATATTGATGGAAATATTACGAAAGATTGTGAAAGATTGCGAAAGATTGATGGGAAGATTGAAATATTGATGGAAATATTGCGAAAGATTGTGAAAGATTGCGAAGTATTGATGGAAAGATTGAAATATTATAGAAAGATAGAAAGATTGTAGTGCGAGTGGTGCTGATTGTGGTGTGTGTGGTGCTGATTGTGGTGCTAATTGCAGTGCTGGTTATTGGAAATATTGCGAGATTGATAGAAAGATTGATAAAAAACAAGTACTTAATTAATTTTCAAATTTTCAATATTTTCATGGTTTTGGTTCTCGAACTCAGGTCCCTAAACCATACCTCAACTTTTGAGATTGCATACCTAGGCATGCCAAGACCTGTAAAGGTGAAGTGCATTTCTCATCAATACCTCGGTACCAGGTTTACTGCGAGCAGGTCCTTTGGGACTTCGCTACATGTCCTCAAAAGTGTAGTTACCTATATACCTACATAACCCGCCCTGCACAGTGTGTCGGTGTTACAAATATTACGATATTTTTGCACAAGAGCGAGATGCATAAAAGACTGTTACTTACAACAAAGTTGCATGTATTGAGATGCATATATATTGAAATATGTTTTAAATTTGTTTAGGGCATAAGCGACTGTAATAAATAAATTAAATAAAAAAATGCGGGTGAATCAAATGGTTTTTTATTTTATGTTAACTAAATTTGCCAGAATATAATTAAAATTGTAAAAGTACAGTAATAAAATTAATTTAATTAAAAAGTATTGTATAAAATATTATTGTACTTCATGTACAATTATAAAATTTAATAAAAAAAATGTTTAAAAATTGAAAAACTTAAAATTCTTAGTAAAAAATATATATTCAATAAATTATACAGGTGGCCAAAGAACAGTATAATGCGCGTAGATATACTGTTGACTGAAAAACTACGTGTTTTAAATAGGACGAGTAATTACAGATTTTCATGTGTCTATAAATATGAGTGCCACCAGCTCACCTGGCAGCTGAATCGAGAAATTAACATCACCTATATGTTGAAAATAGAATCCAACATGGAGAGCTCCGACAGCACAACCTATACATGAAAAACAAACAAATATGGCTACCGCCTGGTGGCGATATGGAATATTAATAAACTAGCATCACCTAGGTGTTCAAAACATATGAAATCCAAGATGGCGTCCTCCAGCAATGTATAAACAAATGACAAATTGAAAATCCAATGTGGCGTCCTCCTGCAGTATATAAACAAATGACAAATGAAAAGAACAAGATGGCATCCTCCAGCAATGTATAAACAAATGACAAACAAAACCACTATGGCTGCATATGACGTAATACGTATAGTTAAAAGGTGGTGAAGAAGAAATTTTTTTTTTTTATAAATTTGTTAATTTTTAATAATAAATTTGTAATAATATTTTTAAAAAGAAATTATTATGATTATTTTATAAACGTTTTTTTAATGTTTGAGTTAATTTTAATATTTTTGTAATATTTTTTTAAATTTTTAAAATAATTTTTTATATATTTTTCGGTTTTTATACAAATATTGGTATTTCAAGGTCAAATACCACAGTGGTCAAGGTCAAAGGTCGCCAGGGTCAATGTAAAAGGTCAAGGTCACCTGAATCTAAGATGGTCGCTGTTCAACCAGAATGACAGAGCACGAACAGCTCCAAGCCCCTGTCCCCTTGTGCAAAAAGTCCCCCTTTTCACCTCTACTGAGGGCTCTTACGAAAGTTCCTGAGCTAGTAACACTATGGAAGCGATTCTGTGTCTGTCACCCGTCAAGGAAGACTGAAGTGTGGTGTGTTTTAACTAGTAAAGTCAAAAGACATTTGCTGTCTTGTTTCTCGTTGTCTCGGATGTTTGGAAACTTACCGCCCAAACTCCAGACAGAGTTTCTTTGGACCAATTGAAATACACAAACCCTATACACTTATACCAGGAAAAATATTTTTATATAATTTTGTTGTGATCGAAGTTATGGTGTACAACGCCTGTAGAACAATAATGTGCGATCTACGTGTATTACATGTTACATATGACGCAGGCGTGCGACATTGCGTATACAATAATTTAGTGTCGCGCGTCTACTACCTATGCGATCGCACAGGCTTGTTCTGCAGGTGTTGTACGCCGCAATTTTCAACCAAATTATTTGATATAAAATTATGTTTCTGGATATAAGTGTATAGGGCTTTTGTGTTACTATTGGTCCAAAGAACCTATGTCTGGAGTTTGAGCACTGAGTTTCCGAACATTCTGTAGATATTGAACTGCAGTGTGTATTACAATGGCACATGCAAATAAAAGCCGTTAATAATAACTCCTTTATTGTCATAATTTCTTGTAAATTCATTTTAGGAGAGAAATTTGCCAAAAAAAATACATCTTAACTACTTCAAGAAGAATGATTTTCGCTTCAGAAAAACGCTAAGCTACTTATTGCACGACAGGAAATGGAAGCTTTGGAAAAAATTTATGGGAATTCTCTAGACCATCCTCTATGCAGCCCAGACCTTGCATCCAGCATACCTGCTATTTATAGGCTTGTACATCCCTTAAGCAAGAGTTACAAGGACGTTAGTTTAGCACGGGCCAGGAAATTAAATCTACCGTATCCACTATTTCACTCCGACTCCCAGAAAATTGTCAGCAACACGTGTTTGAGAAGCTAGAGTATCACTGGAAACAGTGTATAGAACTTGAAGGTCGCTATATCGCAAAGGAAACCTACGCCAAATCTCCAACTGACTCGGGCTCCGAATAGAGATTTCGGTCCACAAACTTTCGGAATAGCTATTTTAATAAGTAGCGGATACATCTGAACTCTGCAGTAACAAGCTACTTGTCAGCTAGGCAATTGATACTTAAAATGCCTGAGCTCACAACACTTTCTTTCAGGATCCATAGTTTCTTATGGGAAAACGTGTTTAATTAATTTCTCCTGTCACGCACTAATTTGTGTGGTCAGGTTCTGCAGACATGTTATAATAGTATACAGCGGTTACTACTGTATTAATATTTACACCTATTATCAAAAATTTTGCAGTCACTGAACTATGTTCCTGGTGTTCGGCGATTCTGGCATCAGCCATTGAAGATGTGCTGATATCTACACAAATTGGATTATTGACATCAAATGGCACTGGCGCATCACTGTGTACAGCGCTTGCCATATTTAAGAATCAAGAACATTATTTCAGAGGTACATAACGGCTGAAAGTAGCCTTTATGCAATAAACTCGAAGAAGACATTAAGCCAAAAAAAAAAAAAGCGACCATTCTTTCTCCATTTTTGTATGACACGTTTCGGGAATATCCTGATAGACAGTGAATAATTGTCCAGCGCAAATAAGGTTTTACAATTACCCTCAAAGGAAACGGGTCTACGGCGGCATTCTTTTCCAAGCAGTTAAACTGGAACAGGGTCTACATGAAGGGAGTTTTCGTCCTGAGGTCGACGAAGGACGGCAGATAGGTGGTTGCGGTTGTATAGGGAGGAAGCGACCATAAACACTGCAGAGTAGTAAAACAGGTCCATACGGTTCAACTACACACACTTGCGAAGGACGTGCGTGCCGCTGGCGTATACTGCACTCGTAACACGCACGCGCACATCTCAAGTTACGGCCTTCGGAGACTCGTTAAAGAGTTCGAGGTCCTGGGCAACGTGCGAGCCCGTGATTACAGTCCTCACGTTGGTCGTGGACCACCGCGCAATAGATCCCTGGAGATTGCTCTGCGCGCCTGGAGAAGCGATGGAACCACGTTACAACTTTCCAACTTCTTTAACTTACTTTGTAACTTTTGCTAATAGCTTCATTTAGTTGCTTTCGTGATTTTTTGTACCGATTAAATCTTTCTCACCATATAGGCGAGTGAGTGGAGAAATTTGGGCGGCTCTTAACATCGAGGTCTTGAGAGCCGATGAGAGTGAAGCGAGGTGAGTATGGAGCAGCGCCGGAATGAAGGGACGTGGGAAACGGGAGATCACCGAGTAAAGTCGCCGACCAGCGGCATCGTCCGGTACGATTCCCACTTGCGAAATTCCGGGAGCGACCCCACCGGGAATCACACCCGGTGTGCCTAGGTAGGAGGCGAGTAGTCCAACCACTATAACACCGTGGCTGCTCTCGTCATGGGCGTTCGCAGCTTTCCTCGTTCGAGTGTGCACAAAGAGAATCGTCGATAACGACGTAAGTTGGGTCTGTGTCTGTCTATCTCGCATTTTTTTTATTTTAAAGTTTAGAATATTAATAGTTAGTTAAAAGTTACGCTAAAATTGCATTTTATATGAATACCTGATCTCGCAAAAATTTGCTAAAAAATATTAAGAAAAAACTGAATTGTGAAAAACGATTTTTTTTTTTTTTTTTGGAAAGTGAATTGACGCTATTAATACAATAACTTTGATGATGGTTAAATATTTTTACTTAAATTTACTTTAGTTTTTTTGAAAATAAAATTAAGTAAAATTTTTGAAGAAAATAACATTCCATGAACGGACTAAATCTATAAATACTAAACTTAAATTTAAAACGCGAGTACTCTGAAACTCAGTATAGTTATAACTATACAAGTACATAGATAGTTGCTTCGCATGCCAAGAAAATCCTGTCACCTGAATAATGTTTTATAAAGAGGTGTTAATCTAAAACAGGAACGATAATCCTGCCGAAAGGGTGTGCCTGGGCACACCCGGCACATTCCACCATTATACGGCCCCGGTTCTCGTGTTTAGTTATCTCGCTCACGTGGCGAGGAGTCCAAACCTGTAAGCGTTCTCTTCGACCACGGATTAGCCTGCCTATGGCATCTTTAACTACTACTGATGCTGTGATGTACGCTGAAACTGCATCCTTAGTCAGATGAGCAGCAGTGTTGCCAATTTAGTTATTTTACAGATAAATCTAACTTATTTGAGAAAGTAATTGCTACGAAATAAAAATATTAGCAATTAGCTATATTTTTATCCATTAAATGTATTGCATTAGTAATTTTCAGTTTTTTTATATTTACATCTGGTATTGTTTTTGACGTGCGGTCCCCCTCTTGCTGAAGACTCACATGAGGCAGCTGCACGTTCACTTGTTTGAGCTCGTAAACCGGAGAAGGAAACGAGTCTGCGAAGATACACGACAGAGAACACAGGAAACACTTGTGTTTGGTACTTTTGAGATTCATGTGGTGCAATACATGCAAATGAAAGTATCAAATTGCAGACAATTGTATAGTAAGTGGTTCAGATATTAATTGATATGATTTTCGAATGAATTTTAACAATTAACAATCTACCTGAGTCCGAAGTATACATAATATCTCGGAAGGCATGTGTATCATTAAATAAGTTAAACGGTTAACCAGTTCCTTATGAAAAAAACTAAAAGTATATTACAAGAACTTAACGGAAAAATATTTCATTTAAAACAAAGTTTTTATATTGACTTCATATAATTTTTGCTGCTGTGTACTTAATGGTTTTATTTAGCAAAATACTTTATATTCTTTGTTAGCTTATGTTTTATATTTCTCAGTGACCATGTTTAACTATTTTTGGTTGTATTCTATCATCAATTTGCCCTTTATCGCATGATTGTGAGCTGGCAATACAGACTAATTAGTGGTGTTGGTATGAAATAATTCCGTTTTTCGGTGTTAGGGGAACGGCAAGTGCTTGGACAATATTGTCCGTGTTTTGTTTTGACCAACAAATATCGTTCGTGAACGTTTCACTATGTTGATAGAAATGATGAATACAAGTGGAGGGCTAATATGAATTCCAAGTTATGTATTCATGTAGTTTTTTTTCAGGTAGGAGAATCCATTGGTGGACATGACTTAAATTATAACAATACGTATTATCGTCATCAGCGTTTTTAATTTTAGCCGGTCCAGAATTCTCCATTTTCTAACATATACATAATGTAACAAACACGTTCCTTTTGTGGTAATACATTAACAAGTCAGATGTCAACTGTTGTACATGAGATTCTCAAAACAAATTATTTGGCAATGACTTACGAGTAAATGAAGATGGTTACTGATCCACATGTAACATGTAATTTGAGCACTTAATCGGACTTCATTTTACTACGGTTTTACATTGCTGTTATTTTTCGTGTGGAACAGAGTGACACGAAACCTTCTGCACAAATATGCTAGTATCTAAGGCTCGGGAAATATTGTGAGTTCAGACTCTAGAGAACACAGTCCTTTTTCATATTCGAGCCAAAGCTATTTTCCCATTGGCTGCTGCCTCAATGACTAACGAGTTTGATCTCAAGCCGCTATCTAGTCTTGGTTTTCTTGCAGGTGTTACTGACGATCCTGCAGAACAAATCTTGAAAATTGCGTTTCAATTGAAAACGTACGGACAGCGTGCGTATGTTTTAAGTATGGCTTGTATTGAAATGAATGTGTGGAAATACCGGTTATTTCTGTAATATTCCAAATTTCTAAATTTATGCATGTTCTCAAAAAGTTAGACTTAAATCAGCGTCCACCATACTGGCTTAAAGGCGCTCAGTATCGCACGCACACCGTCGTGGAGCTGACTCCACATATGATAGTTACGAAGGTTCGTCAGTCGCCAACGTCGTACTCAAATAAGCTGAGCAGGACATTCAAGGGGATAGGGAATATGAGTTAGGAAGAGCGGAGGAACAAACCTCTAACATCAAATACAGAAATGCTTTTTGCCACACGCGGTTCGGGCTTAAGGGCACTGCCTAACGTCTGGCAACTGCAAAATTTTAATAGGAAATCCCGTGTTAAGGAAATTTTGCCAAAGTGCATTAATTTGAAAGAAAGGACTTTTAAACAAAATGTATTCTTCACAGATTTTGTAACAGAAGTTCCGTAGGGCAAAGATATTTCCATAACATGTATAACCTGTTTGCAAGAAATTTTTAAAATTTATGTTTTACAAAAAACTACATACTGCATATATTTAATGAAAATAAATATCATCATAGTGATCTTCTCCAAAAAAATTGTGACGAATACATTTTATTTGAAACGCATATATTTTTAATTAACTTGCTGAGACGAAATTTCCTTAACGTGGGTTTTCCTATTTAAATTTCACAGCTGCCAGCCGGTAGGCAGTGCCCTAAGGTTATCTCCCTTTTTACGCATGTGCATTGTCAATATTTACTCTGGCCAAGTTTCAGAGAACCTAGAATAAATTCAAGCTACTTAAAGAACTTTTATTCATAAAAGTACACGTGTGTTTAAACACTAGACGGAAACAACATCCACACGACTGTCTGACCCATGACTTTGATAGTTCTGATGTCAGTTTATGAGCCATTGTTTGGGAAATGGGCGGATGATGAAAATAAATCTGCCTCCTTTTAATTTAATTTCACACGCTCAAATATTTCATTAAATTCAATAAATCAAATTTAACTTATTTAATGAAGAAATAGTTTCTCGTGTGCATAAAATAAATTTGTTCGATATAATTCTCATTGGAAAATTTAAAACTCTGATAGACATTTCACACTATGAAATAAACCTTGAACTGTTTTATTAACAAAAACAAAATAATGAAAGTTGTTAATACAACAGATGATTGAAAACTGTATGTCCTGCGACTTGTTTAAACAAGGACTTGATAATAAAACTAAATATGGAGAGGAAACGAAGGAACTGTCAACCAGGACGGCGTACGACGAAAAACATTTTGCATGTCATTAACTATGTTCAGACTGTAATATTTAGCAGAATATATTATAGGAGTAATTAGAGATTCAATACTGTGGAAGATGTCGAGATAAGTCTCACTACCAAGTAATCGCACATCCATTTAATTTTTTATTTTTTTTTAAGTTTTTATTTATTATTGAAAACCAACAGCAACATTTCATACAAAGAAAAATTCACATTATCATTGACAAGTATGAACGAAGTTAAGTTAGAGCCACAAACTTAATTTAAACAGTTACTCTTTCACAGGAAACCATATACAGCTGAAATGGGAGGTTAAATAAATCACTGCTGAAAGGGACACTCTGTTCTTAGTCAAACATTCTAACAAAGTGCTGAGTGTTACGTATCAATTGTTGTTATTAAAATTGTTCCATAAACATTGTGAAGGACACTCGGTGCCGGAATGTGGTAGTAGCAATATGACAGCGTTGCCAAGGAGCACGATTTGATCAGCGACGCATCCCCTTCCCACGTCACCCTGGTAGGACTGAGATGTGGTCAACTGGAGACATAAACTTTTAAGAAATACCCTGCTTTATAGTGTCCTTCACAATGTTTATGGAACAATTTAAATAACAACAATTGATACGTAACACTCAGCATTTTGTTAGAATGTTTGACTAAGAACAGAGTGTCCCTTTCAGCAGTAATTTATTCAACCTCCCATTTCAGCTGTATATGGTTTCCTGTGAAAGAGTAACTGTTTAAATTAAGTTTGTGGCTTTAACTTAACTTCGTTCATACTTGTCAATGATTATGTGAATTGTTCTTTGTATGAAATGTTGCTGTTAGTTTGCAATAATAAATAAAAACGCAAAAAAAAAAAAGATTAAATGGAAATAGCATTTCTACAATGGCGTAGCAAATTAATGAGAACCTTTTACGAAATTTCTGAGGACCAGGGTGGTAACCTAGTGGTTAGGAGCCCGTTGTAATCATGAGAACTCTTTGTATATAACCGTTTTGTGTAACTGTGTGACGTAGAACCCAGGCTTTTACGAAACGTGACTAGCGTGCTTGTATGAAATGCTTTTCTGTGTTTTTCGTTCTGTGGGCAGCGCTAGTTAAAGGGACGTGGGCTATATTCCATGCAGAGTTTCTGTAAGAGCTTCAATAATGTAAACTCTGAAGTGACCGCCAGAACGTGCCTCCATCAGTCACCATGCAATCAATGACACAACCTCAAAAGGATGTGAGTAAGATTACACTGATTGCTTATCCAGCGTGACCACATACTCCCGCAAAAATGTCTTCCTTGTGATGAAATTAAACTCATATTTCCATTTCGTGAATATGCGTCCTTTGTCAACTCGGTTCCTGTCACATTTGCTCTACAGTTACATCGCAAACCAGAACTTGCAATCGTATAACCTAGGCATTTGTTACAAAACACCGAACCTGCATGCCTTCCCTCGCCATAAGCATATCGCAGGTAGATATCGGTGTCGCCCAGTATGTTAAATAGCATGAGGCTGCTCTGAGTCGAAGCAGTTCCTTGCCGAAATAACCATCGCCCAAACAAAAAAGCACCTGACCATTTCACCTTTACCGAGTGAAACTCGGTTAAGAATCAATTTCGGATACGTAATAGACGTCTGCATACGAACATGTATATACAAGAACGAAAACGTGTTGTTCATGGTGACTATACTTGTCTAGTGTTGAAACACTTAATACAAGACTCGAAATTAACTTGATTTTTGTGAAATAGAGTTATTTTCATACTATTATGGTAGGGATGTATTAAGTATACAACATATTTCAAATGTGTCTTTTTTAATGTGCAAAGAAAAATGAAATCGTAATTTTTCTTCCGAACCAAATGTTTTAAATAAATATAAAAATAATGGTTTATGCTTATTTTCTACTGCAATTTTATTGGCTGAAAGCTTTGCGTAGGTACACGAAACGAAGCAGTATACCATAATTTCATACATGTCTCCACTAATACAAGACACATACACAATGGAGTATGAACATTTTTGTAGGAATAGATACCTCCATTTTCATTAGTAGGCTTACACGTTTTAAATTTTACGGCTTTCATCGGACTGACCTAGACGTGGCGTGTAGTTCAAGATCACGCAGTTTTTCAAGGTGGTTAGGAGTTCGCTGATCAGGAGTACCTGTCGTCTTTATCATGTCTGTAAAATTGCGAGACTTAAAATCTATATCGTAACTTAAAGCTGGTAGACGATTATGTAAGCAGCGAGATTTAACATTTCGATCCATAAGCGGAGTAAGCTACCAAACTAATAAGACATGGGAAGCTGCAAACCTTTCTAATATAAAAGGAATTATTTCTTTGGAGGACTGAAATTAAATGTGTAAATGATGGAACAATTATGAAGATAAAAACATTATTTTCTATAAAGCATTTCAACATAGTTCCCGTTAATGGAATAAGCTTATATTAGACAACATATTAAAATAAGAAAAGTTATTTAAATTGCCCGGAATAACTAAGCAGAGACAGATGTAACATATTTAGTACAGCCCTCAAAACCAGATGATGTAGTTAATTTTGTTAGACGGAATAAACTTGAAGCAAACAAACAGGCCGGAAGCAGTAAACGGCCACGCTAAATAAACAGAACAGCCATAACCACATGACCAGTTTTCGTTACCACTCTCTGGTTTATTTATTTTTTTACGTAGTTTTGTAAACTGTGCTGACTGATGTAACACACATATTAAAGAATTTTATATTTTATAATCAAACATTAGGTTTGAAATACAGCACCTTTCCGAAGTGATTTGATTATGTGGGATGTTCTAATATAATTTATTTTCGAGACATTCACGAAATCATGTTCAGCTCCGTTTGGAGATCATAAAAAAATTCTCTTTTGCCATGTGCAATGAACATAATTAACTACATCGTTACAGAAAGACCTATAATATATTCGTTGTTTGGACAGATGGCGTAGTCCACACGCTTCGCTGCATGCTCGACGGCGCATTGAAAGGTCACCTTCATCCGGGGCACCCGACCTTTCACCTTTCCCGAGTGACATGGTGTGCGGTTCGTGAGCACACCTGCATATCTTTGACTTTTTGTGCCGTCGTGTGATGTAGCGCACGACACGCCTATATCTCGTTTTCGTAATTTTTTATTGACGTTAAAAGGGTTCCATTTTTATGTACGCTGAATATACCACGTCATTTGCGGTATACTAACTACGGCAAAATCATTTCTGAAATGGCAGCTGAGAATAATTTACCGTTATATTTACATAAATGTTTTAAACTTGGCGTGTATTGAATTTCTGTATGTCATCAAATCTCTATTTTGTGATTCAATTCGTAAACAATTAGGCGAATTAGGAAAAAAAATGAAGCGCAGTGCAGGAATTTTATAAAAGTAGTATGTTTATCACTGGTTATTCTTATCTACTTATTTACAGGTTTAATTAGTATCCCAAATCAAACATCTGTATGAATCTTATTTCTCTAACCAGCTTAAACTTCAGTGTTCTATGCCATCTAATACCATACACGTGTTTAATTTCAATACTCTACTGATTTTGTGTACAACAATACAGTTTATCACTGGGGTATTTACTTTTTTAAGCAGAAGTTGGATGATGCCAAGACATAAACTGGCATAATAATTAACCGGGATGTAGATGAAAGCTAAAGTAAAATCATCCCTTATGCATTCCTTAAGAACCAAATATTCTACAAAAAGAAAACAAGACACAATGGCATGCTAGCAAACCAACGAATCTATATTTTTGTTGATAACAGTGTTAAAACCTTGATGTGATATTAGCAGCTGTTTAGTGGTAATATGATTTTGCCTGTCCACATTAAAAGCGAAGAATAAAAATTAATACGCGTGCGTTCAGATCGTGAGTACATCCACGTTGGGGCCAAAATATATATAAGTAGACAGAAGTGAAATAGTATGGCAGCTCCTTTTATGTCTGCGTACCCATTCACTGGTTGGCTTCGCAAAGCTCTGGAATGGGCCTTGTGTCTGATTGGTTACTGCGGGCTAGGCAATATTCCTGATTGGCTAAGCTGCCGGCTGGCAAATAAAAGTTACCAGGCGCTGACTGACGAACGGCTTTTTGATATTTTACTGGCCAGTACCGCCATTTTGCTAGCGTGTGCTGTTGGAGTTGATGGTACAGCCATATACTAAATATGAGATGGACCGATCTTGCTGGCTGCCTACAACCAGACTCAATGTCCCAACATTAAACTGCTTTTCTGCCAACACGTCTAGCAAAAACGGCATGGATTGGATTTGAGGTTAAAACACTGATTTGTAAACAACTGCTTTTAGATGTATGTATAATTCCTCTAACCTTGTTGTAATGCCGTTTGATTAAATTCCAAATTATGAAAGTATTTTATTAATCTAAAAGTGCGGTCCTTTTGGCAAATTTTTATATAAAAAAACCCGTTCATCACCGTTGACCATCTGATTTGGAAAGTTGTGTTCCATCGGGGTAGGTCAATGTTGGCTGCATGCGAAGAAGACGAATAATCGGTCTACCTCATCTTTAGTCTATGGGTACAACTGGCTCTTGCTCTTCTATAGTCTCAACTATCCTATGTAAAGCTATTGCGACCTAAGCTATGTCACGTAAATGCGTCCCTCTCTTCCTTCTTTCCGGGGCTAAGGTGGTGTGGTAGCCAGACTACTCTACTCCTCCCACCAAAGCGAGCAGGGTTCGATTCTCTTTCACCCGAATTTTCGCGTGTGGGAAAGTAGGTGGAGGCCACTATTGGCTGGCGTGTTTTCTCGGAGTACTCCCGTTTCCCTCAACCTTGCATTCAGCCACTCATTTAACTCTCACCAGCGCTCAATACCTCGCTGTTAATGGGTGACCAAAACTTCTCAATTCTTGTATCTTGCCCTACTACGTTACGACGTCCTCTCTCACTTCTTGGGAGGGCTCTGCGAGTGAAGTCGTGTCGGCGTCACATCGACTGCCACCTACAGTATGCCACGCAGTCACGCGAAGGAACTGCCCACCGACACAGAACCTGGTCTCCAAAGAGGAATCGAAGATATCATAGTAGTCAAGACGCCACTCTCGCGATCAGAGCGACGGGAAACTTGAAGCCACTGTAGTTAACCGGTGGGTTTTCCTCCTCCATTGCATTTCGTCGCTGGTCCTTCGCCATAGTTCCACACGCTGCACACAGGAGTATAACGCTTTTAAACCTGGCCAAAAGCATTTCTTAACCGTTACTGTTCTTGAGCCAACTTTCCCAAGGAAAGAAAGGCTTATGAGATCACTTTCCTTTCTGTGAATCTGTGTGTATGTGTATGTGTATGTGTATGTGTATGTATGCATGCATGCATGAATATATGCGTGTGATCCTGCGTGTGCCTGCACATGTGTACGTGTGTCACCTCTTTCAATTTTTGAACGCGTCAACCGAATTTTTCCAAATTCCGTACATATTAAGATCTTAGAAAGGACACCTGGCTTATATTTTTCGACCACGCCGGGCACTTACTTTCAAAATAGGAGCCATTTTAGTATATAGGGTGATATACCATATCTCGGGAAGCATTAAACTGATTCAAACCACATTTTGTATACTGGCAGAGCATCATGTGACTATTAAATTTTTTAATCGATATTGTTTTTAGTCAGACATTTTGGAAGATAGCACCGAATGAAAAAATTATGAATTTTATGAAACCTGGAAAACTATGAAAGAAATTATTACCCGATTTGGCATATATGTAATATTATGACATACCAGGTAAACAAACATAATTAAACTTGAATTGGTACTGATTTTCATAATGGCGGCCATATACTTGAGATTTATTCGGTATATGAAATATGCCATTAAACCAATTTTGACTAAATTATGTATGCTGAAAGTATATTTTACAAGCATCATGTATACAAAAACATGGCCACTTTCGACAGCCATCTGGTAAGATAGCGTTACGTGAATAAATAAAATTTTAATGTCACACCTTGGGGAACAATTAACTGATTACTACCAAATCTGGCAAATAAGAAGTAATGCGGCTCATGATGTAAAAAAGCATGTTTTAAGTATATCATATATCTATTTTCGAAATGTGGCCACATACGCACCTTAGGTTAGTCTACTTTATTGCAGAAACAATGTAATGAATTCTAACTTAAATTTGTATGTTGACAGTATATATTGTAAGTAACAAATGCGTCTACAAAGTCTCTTTTGTCCACCATTTGGCAAGATAGCATCACACAAAATTTGAATGTAGTCATATCTCCTGAGAATCCAACAGATTTTTACCTAGTTTGGAAAACAAGTAGCACTACAGCAGGCCATGTAAACTGGTATGTTTTAAGTGGTACAGGCACCTGTTTATAAAATAACGAGCATATGAACATTATAGCTAGGGATATTATGTCTACGAAATTGCGAAACAATTTAATCTTAACTTTGTATGGTGGCAGTATCGATTACATACATCAAATTTGTCCATAAAATGCCTTATTTATTCACCATTTTATAAGACAGCCCCGCATGGAGAATCAAGTTTTTTTTCTCCTATCTTGGGAAACAACCAACATATTTTTTTCCGAATTTGACGCTGAAACTGTATTGTTGGCAGGTACTTATTTTTCTTCTTGGTGTCTTTTGCTGAGCAGCTCAAGAGTCGGTCTGAAGTTAATAGCAATATATTCAAAACATCCCTGTTACATTGTTTACATACATATTATTAAGATAACATTTGTCTAACTGCCAAAAATGTTTATTCCTTGCTTCGGCAACATCCTCTTAATGTTTACCAATAGGTAACAAGGCATATTTAGTTATTGTTGCTCCATGCATTCTTTCTGTCTGCATTGTCTACATTTCTGCGTATTCCCCTATTAATTAAGTCTGCTGACCATATAAAATTTCGGTATACCTTTCTATGAGCATAAAACAAATTATGGAATCGTACAGAATTATTATAAATATCGTCAGCCCCCTCAATAAAAGAAGATTAAATTATATATGTATTGTAAATACCCTATACAAAATTATTGACAAATTTTGATTTTTTTAAGCAAAAATCAAGGGCTGAGAGCGGGTGAAACATTTACCTACAAATCACAACAATTCCTATAAACAATATCTAGGTCTATTTTTCTTAATGGAACAATTGTAATCATATCACTTGGTGCAGGCCAAACAGCTTCGAGTTTTTGCTGGGAGACACACGTAAAAGGCCTAAAGTAGATTAGCCTTAAAGTTTAGTGGCAGTGAGTATGATAGCGGTTTAAATGTTAATGGGCTGCACACATTTCCAAATAAAATAGAGAAACTAACTGAACGACAAAAATGCAAATAAATTTTGTTGTTTCGTTAATGCCTTTATTAATGTTTGGCAATGAATCCAGTCCGTTCAAATTAAAATAATTACTAAAACAAATTATTCGATATAGGATACAATTAAAATAATTGTAATACTTTATTTTAATGAAAAGGGCCTAAAATAACTTTCTTTAAATTTATGCAAGCTGCTGTTTATTTTAACGCTTACTGTTAATGTAATTGGATCATGGACCTAATATTTACACCCAAATTGTACCTTTCAACTGATCTTAGCCCATCGTTTTCCTTCTCCACATATAAATATTTTATCCTTACATGTATAAATACTGTACATGTATCCTGCTCCGCATTCTATGTAATTATTCCTAATGCGTGCTCCTAAAAACATTAAAATAGATCGTAGACTTCCGCAGCCGTTGCCATCACCTGCTGGACTTCTGAGATTAAGCCGCGTCTAGGATTTCTTATGCAACGTTTAGGCAGTCATTATAGCTGCCATCATCAGCGACTGATTCCTAGATGAAGAATCGTGCCTCTGGAGGACTGCTTCCTGATTGGCTTAAGAATATTTTTATTTTTGTTCATAGTGTACTTTTTATGCTGTGCACACATGAGATGTTCCGTTGAAAGTATTTGCGAATAAATGCAGCAAATCTGTTTACATGTACATCCCGTCTATTTGCAAGGAAGTGAGCACATCGCCAAATTCGGTTATGTCGCAACCTTCTTCTTTCTACTTTCCTATGCATCAACACTCATTTAGTCCTATCATCTGCTCTTACACACCGTAAATAACCGCAGAATAGAGCTAAAATCAATTAAATAAATCAACAGATTCATGTACATGAAATTATGTTTTAATTCATATATACATAAGTTAATAATTGTTCCACCTGTAACATAAAGAACATAAGTGATTAATTCAGATAAAGTAACAAGGGTTTTGGAGGAACAGTGTTTTTACAGAAAATTAAGAGAAATGGCAATATTTGTGTGGACTGACCGCATATTTTATTTCTTTATTTCGCTTATATTTACTACTATTATTGCTACAAAATATTATGCACTCCATTCTTTTGAAAATAATCTAATCATACTGCGGTACTTAAATTTACTATTTGGCAATGGTTAGCTCCGTTTCTGAAAACAAATAATATTGACTTGTGCTTGACTGAGATTGTGTGAGCACTTTACCACAGTGAGTTAAAATATAAAAATTCTCGTAAAAATTAAACTATATAGTCCCTACATACACTTCACATAATTAAAAAAAAATTGGAAGTTTTATTTGTACTAAGTGACAATGATACACTGTTTGTAATATCACTTGTCTTGAAATAAAAAATAATACCTGAAAACGAGCCGCTATTTTCGAAAACACAAATTTTGAACACATTTATCCGAGCCTAACAAATGAATCAAGTAATTGGTGCTTCTCCACTACAACGCAAAATGTCTATCTATCAGGCCGCATTCACAGATCTGCCTGCATTTAACAGTACTACAAAATTCAACAGCTCAACAGCACATAATGTTTTATGACAATTGCGGCAGTTCAGCATTGCCATGTTAGTCTATTGGAGTGTATTTAATTTGTGATCGCAGCCAAATTCTGATGCAACTTTTTAAGTGTTCCTTCCCATTCTCCTGCGCAAAAATAATATGCTCTTCTCTCATTTGCCATGTGTTCTTTGACAACGAATAACCATTCAATAAAACGTAAACATATTTTTTATACCACGCATGAATAGTTTTGTTAATTGGTGGCTGTGTGTGGTAGTTTGACTGAAACCATTATTGTAGTATCATAATCTACCTTGTTTTGGCAAATTCCATGCCAAAGACCACTTCAATATTTCCTGCTTACCCGATGTTTTATCACAACTGCTTGATACGGTAAAAAAAAAAAGTTTCGTTTTGCAATGTAACTTGTGAATTTTATTGAAGATATTTCCTTTCAATTTCGAATGCTCCTTTTTGATGTGTCTGCGTTGTCACTAAGCTGCTAAATTCAAAAAAAGCTGAGAGCATTTAATAAGGCCTACATGCCGTAGGTCGTAAAATATGGATATATAGAAAAACGTCTAACAATATAGAAGTGATGGTCGAAAATGTAAGAAAAAGACCTACAAATTAAGAACATCAAAAGGGTACAGTAAGCATGAGTCGAAACTTAATCGTTTACGTGATAATGGCACTTGTGTACTGGTTGGGCTGCCAGTGAACTCTGAGCGCTTGGATAATGTAAGGCGGCAATGTTTTGTTTACAGAGTCAGCGGGCATGCCCCGTACTATACCGCCCTCTCCTCCAACCAACATCCGGCCCCTTTCACATTGCGTGAGCCATAGTACTAAATAACACACAAGCAGTGTGTCGTGAACGTATTGGCTATGTACATTGTGCATGAAACAACAGTACGTACAGAAGCGTGACTTATTTGCGCGAAGGTGTTGTAAACATGGACCTCGATTACAGTAACTTAGAGTACGCAGATATTCACTTCATGTACCACAAAGCCAACGGCAATGCACTGGAGGCTGCGTGGCTCTATGAAGGAGTCTTTCCTCAAAGAAGGCATCCGGACAGGTGAACATTCATCAGGATCCGTCAATGCATTAGAGAAAATGGGTCCTTCAAACACCACCAACGACCAGGTAGACCGAGCTCCATAGCTCCTGATGGAGAAGAACATGTATTATAACGTATAGATGTAAACACAGGGCCTTCAACTAGGAGTGGGGCTATGTAAGAGGTAATAAGTGCAAGCACTGTATGGCGAATCGTGCAAGGTCTCACGAACACAGACTTCCTTTCCAGATTGAATTTCTGCCAGCAGATGCACCACCAGTGAGCCCCAGTTTTCAAACAATGTGTTGTTTACAGACGAAGCTGCGTTTACCCACGACTGCATTTTTAATTTCCACAACTGTCACGTGTGGGCCGCAGTAAATCCTAATGCTGTGAAATAGGCACGACATCAACAAACGTTCTCCTTCAACGTGTGGGTAGGAATACTCGGCGACTGTCTTATTGGACAACATTTTCTACCACAGAGGCTAAACGGATAACGGTAGCTGCGCTTTCTGCGGGGCGATCTCCCAACGTTGGTTGACGATATGCCATTGCAGCAACGCTAGCGGATGTGGTTTAATGTACGATGGTGCACCAGCACATTTCCTTAAAAGTGTATTAGATCACCGGATTTGAATTCCATTGGATTTTTGTATATGGAGTTATGCCAAAAGCCTAGTTTACAATACAGCTGACATTGCCACACCGGAAAAATTGCAGCATCGAATTGTACAGGCTTTCCGGCAAATGAAGAATGACCCCGGATTGCTCGAGCGCATTCGCGGGACTTTACGGTGACTAGACAGATGCATTCAAGTGCATGGTCAGCATTTTGAACACCTACTGTAAACGTCTTCAGATAACATGTTCATACTGTACTGTACCTTGTGTATCCACAGACGTCACTGTTATTCAACTAAAGCCGTTGCTTTTGTGTATGTTCAATCACGTTTCTGTACTGTTGAAGCCACAATTATTACTTGTACTGTGTCTCGTGATTGATATATTAAATCAAATTGCCACTGTTTATGATGGCATTCGTAATTAATATTCAGCGGGCTCCAAACGACACAAAACGGACATTATTTCGTCAACGGTTAATTTCCGTACCCGTGTTTACTGGACTTTTTTTGCTTCTCTTCATGTGAACGTCTCGCCCCTACATTTTTTGACGATCAATTAATAAACAGCCTTTTTATATATGGTCGTCAAAATATACGTTTGCAGTACGGACCTATTTTGAAAATTTTGTGTCGCATATTTCGGAAGATGTTCTGTAAACATATATTTCTTGGTTGATACCAGTAATTTAGCTGTTGTAATTATTTTGAGAAACGTGCCGATACTGGCACACAAGACCTATGTTATAATTGTTACAAACTAATGAATAATTTAAATTCCATATCTAGTACGGCTTTGCTGTTTTCCTTGCCCTGGTCATGCGGTGGTTCTGAAGAAATACGAGCAATATTTATTTTTATCTTTACATGTTATTTCCTTCGCTTTATACTGTTAGAGAATTGCATTGCAAATTTACGAGTAATTTTTTAATCCTTTATTATACATAATATTCCGATTTGAGACCGAGCCCTGTCATTGTGCTCATCGATTTTAAACTTTGTATGTAACCGGCTAGATTACAAGTGTTTTAACAGCAGCTAATGTTTGTTAAAATAATTGATATTTATGCTATGCGACAATAAAAATACTTGATTAGATTAGAGTGGGAATATTTGGGTGGCTCTTACCATCGAGGTCTTGAGAGCTGATGAATATGAAGCAAGATGAGTATGGAACAACGCCGGAATGAAAGGTCGGGGAAAACGGAAGATCCCCGAGAAAACCCGCCCATCAGTGTCATCGTCCAGCACGATTCCCACGACCGAAAATCCCGGAGTGACTCTGCTGGGAATCGAGCCTGGTTCGCCTAGGTGCAAAGTGGTAAGTTTTACCACTATACCAACACCCTCCTCCCCTTTATTAGTTTTAAATGGAAAAAAAGTGTTCAGCGTATATGCCTTTAGTAACCAATGCTTTATGAATATGCATTTTATACAACAAGGAAGTAACAGTCATTAAAATTTAAGAACAGGAATCGGTAGTCAATCATTACGATTATTTCATTCAAATTCCTAATGGCCTTATTGAAGAATGTAAGAATTAGCTTGACACATCAACAAACTTACCTTTGAAAGAAACTAACCCGAAGCACTGTCGCACTACATTGTGTGTTAAGAAAAGGTAGCACTGTCGTTGACATGAAAAAAAAACGGGTTTTGTGACAGAATGAGAAAAATTATTTAAGTTGCCCACATCGTGACCTGCCGTCGTTGACATGGTTATCTGTCTTATTCGAATTGATTTAAACATGGAGCATCATTGTCAGCTCCTGTATGTAATTCTATTATTTTCCAGCTATTTAAAATATATTGGCAATTGAATTTATACATGACGCGAATACGAGTGACAGCTTTACTGTTTAATACTAAAGTAGATAATTCCACTTCAACATGGAGTGAATGCACTGTCAGAAAATAAAACACTGAATTGAGTGAAAGAGGAGAAGGAAAACTGTAACGTGTCATTTACTTCGCCCTAATTCTCCAACTTCCGGCCGTAGTGGAAAAAAGACGCTGTGATGAATTGTTCGACTCCGGAATGGAGTATGAAGTACATTGCTTGACGCTCGAATAATTNGGGGGGGGGGGTGCGGTGCAGTTCCATCACGTCTCAGTGTTCGTGATCCGCACGGCTTCTTCAGAGTAGTGGGTCGAAAGAGAGCAGGGGAAGAGGGGAGGCGGACGAGTTCATTTGTCTTCGGGACGAGGGCGTGGACGGTCGAATAGGGGGTGGAAACTAGGGGGTGGACGGGAATTAATGAAACAGACAGCCCAGTGCAGGCGATGATATGAGCTGCGTGCATGGAGGAAATAAGGACCTTCGGGGGAAAGAAAACGATAAAGGAACGGGAGATAAAAAAATTGAGAGGGCTGGAGGTGGAAAGATTCTTTGTCTGGGGAAGAAATATCTTGGCTGTCCGGGCGGCGTAAAAGATCCGCCCTTGTGAAGATACCGATTCACGTGACTGCAGTCTATATGCGTCCTTCTGTTCTGACAGCTCGCAGACGTGCACGCGAAGGGCGTGCAACGTGAAAGGGCGTAGGATGTTCCCCAACAATGCTGGTGTCATAACGATCGTGAATTACTGTCACACCTATGAATACATTAATTGCCTCTCATTAACAACACTTAAAGTGGTTCCCATTAATAGTAACAACTATCCACATATTTTAGGTTAAAATGTTTCCTTCTTTATGATGAAGTAAAATACAGAGAGTCAAAGATTGCTTTGTGCAATAGGATGTAAAATTAAAATAATACGAGAAAATATTTCATAATTTACACTCTGCTTGTGCAGTTCCCTCAAGAAGATATAATATATATGAAACTGTATCTACCTGCAACGAGTATAACTTGTGCTGACATTCAAAACCTTTTTGTTGGTTGTAAAAAAAAAACATGAGCTTGAAACACACGGTTCTGCGCAGTCGTAGTTATCAAAGCTTATGATCTCAATTTACTTTTTGAAACACCCTAAGACAAATGCATTCTTGTTTTATCATGTCGTATCTCTAAGTTAGACTTTTATAAAATTACAGTATGTGTGTTGTGTTCGCTACACCAGTGCGTGTAAAGAGGGAAACAGCGGTATCTGATCGAAATTCCCTAGATCATGTCCAGAGATGACATTATAGTAATTTTTGGGCAACATTTATGTTTTAATTAACTTACGAGCAAGAAAATATAATTATTAATTTGCAAAAATTAAATTACATTATTTACATACCTACGACTTTCATTTGCGGTTGTGTAGAGATGTGACTAAATGTTTTCACTTCGCACAGTAGTGGATGCTTCGCTGCCTGTCCCACCTCGTGACGTAGTCTCATCTGTGCCAGCCCGTATAACGTCCAGAAAAGTTTCCATCCGTCAGTAGAGGCTCTCATCCGTTACCAGATGATCTCATCAGTTATCAGATGTTCTCATCAGTTAGCAGATTCTCTCATCAGTTAGCAGGTGATCTCATCAATTAGCAGATGTTGTCGTAACTGATATGACGCAGACGGAACTATATTATGTTCATGTCAGGCATCAGAACAATATGATGCGTCGNAGTTTAAGCGCACCTCCAGTTAAAAAAATATAGCCAAATTGCTAAAATAAGGTTAATTATTCCAAAATAAAAGTAAAATCATACATAACAAAAGTTAAAATGTAAAAAAAAAAAATTCCCACGGATGCTAAAAATATAAAATATTAGTTCATTGTTAAAATTTTAAGCGAAATTCCTTGTCTCATTTTGTTAAAAACACTACTTCCCCACCATATTTTAAAATTAACCTTAGAGTACTGGTGCTTTAAGTTAGTTTAAAGCTTCAATGTAATCGAAAAAATACTTCTCTTACAGGACTGCTGTAATATATTCAGCATTTTCTTCTTAATTCACAAGGATAGTAAGCATACGAACAGTGTATAGTGTTATCTACAGTATAAAAATAAATTAACTTAAAAATATGAGGTTGTGTTTGTTGTTGTTTACTTTCGATCAGATTTTCCATTGAACAACTTCGTTTTCATTAAGTTTTATAAAAGGAAAAGTAATAACATAACAAATCATTGCGGCATGTTGGTCAGTAAAGATAAATGATTTACCAGTAAAATTTCGAAAAGAAACCACTGAATATATTTCGAGGGGAGAAGAGATTATCGAGGCAGTTCTTCGGTCGGCGAGGCGATGCGGCCTGCCAGACTCCTGCGAAGCTATGCCGCTCTGGCAACACTGGTCCTCCCCCCTCCCTTCCTAGATTTCTCTCCTGATCAACGAGCAGTGACACGCGCACATGACTAACGCGTCCTTCAAGTTAAAACATCTGTAGCATCGTTGCTATTGCCGATGCAGTTTCGGAACAGCTGACATAATCGTACATTTATTTCCACTGAATGATGCTACATAATATTTTATTTGTTTGAAACAACAAAAAGTGGCCCTTTACAATTTAATTGTTTTGAAATTTCCACATGTCACCCTGAAGTACCTAAAACTTTAAATTGGACTTTAATCTAAACTGATACCTAGGGAATTAGCCAAGCCACGGCTGATTGAGTTAAAACTTGAAATCCGTATACTTCATAGTAGCTCCAGTTAGGTGAATCGCCGTAAGCAAGTAAGGAGGCCCTGACGGAATTAATTGCAAATATGAAAATCTGAGCTGTGATGGCGGATGTAGACTGGAGTGTCACTAATGAATAGGGATTCCCGATTTCCGCGAAAATATTTCACGACCATGTGCATTTCACAACGCTTTAGCTGAAATCCACTTCCGTGGCTGGATAGTTTTCGTATTGCGATGCATATTACGGTGCGCACGCGAATCACAGATGTGCAGTATTGGAGGTACTTAATTTTGATTGGTCAGGCAAGTAGGAAAATGTATATTCTCACAAATACACGCTGCCAATAAGAATAAGAAAACCGTAGGTATACCAGTAGTGTGTTAAAACCTAACATTTGCGGTAATCTTTTCGCGAAATTCGGGTGTCCCTCCTAATGACATTTCATGTCATCATTCAGACTAGAATATCTTAGGAAGTGGAATGAGAAACATAATTTGCTTAGTGAAAATACTTTTTACACAACTTTTCTTCTCTCTCCTATATCACAGGAAAATTTCCTGACAGTGTACACTGAAAACCACGATAGCAGCATGCATCCTCTTTTACAGCGGCATATTCAACTTTTCTTTATTCGCAAAAATATTTTGAAACTACTGTTACATTCTTGAAAGGTTTCCCAGTGGCGTGACAGCAGTAAAAATTTTAGTGTGTAATAAATTATGGCGAATTTTTTATGTCAAGTGAGCGGGAAGATGTAACTCGCAAAGCATGCTGACATTAAAGTGACTCCTAATACGTATGGTTATCAAAAAGGCTTTCCCACTATCCCATAGAAGTAAGTGTTATAACCTTTCATGGGTCAGCAGCCTTTTCTGTGGTTCCTCAGTCAGAAGCAGGTCATACTGCCTGGTCAGTGCCGTGCACTCACTAAGGCTTTTGCACTTCTCATGCTGTTGAATACATGGCTGGAGTTCGGGAGGTCGTGTGCTCGATCCGGCCAACTACGCTGACGGTGTTTTCCACTCTCCATGTCAATTAAAAGAAGGGAAAGTTGGCATATTATTAGAATTCAGGGTAAAAATAGTATTTTTAACATTTAGGTCTAGGAGTCTTCCTAATTTAAGTTCGTTAATAAGTTAGAAGGATATTCCTTTGAAATCTGGGCTCAGGATTACTTTATAAGTTATTTTTAGACCATTTTTTAATGGATGTATGTTTTGTCATTGTTATTGGCATCATGTCCAGGCGCTTATTACCGCAGCTGCCAATGACTAGACCGCTGCATCACAGCATGTCGGAAATCTTGAGCGAAGCTATCTGATGCAGCTGTATGGTCTGTAATCGCCATGCGCACTAGACTCCTGTCCTCGCACTTATTGGTTCGACGGGGTTGTTGGCTTTCAGCACGTCGCTCAATCTATCCCTCCTCGAACCACTGACCCCATATCTGCTTCACAGTTGTTGCATTTCCCCCGCTAATAGTCCATCATTCTCCCGCGGTCAAAGGCGAAAAAGGTTTGTACGTTTGTCGTATTCTTCGGCTCAGCATGCTCACTTCGTCTGTGCACACGAAAGGTGGGGAAACACAATGCCACTACCTATTAGTGGCTCCCCGGCCATCACTTATTTAGCGCTTTATAGGTGTCACCATTGGCGCATGTGCTGTGCCACTCGGCTGAACAGCTGATCACGTCATTGTCCTACATTGCTCTACTCATTCCCCAATGTGGGGTACTTCAGGTGCATCCCTCATGGTGTTGCAATTTTAATGGTTAGCAGTGTACTTTCTTTTCAAGTGTCGTACTAAGCAAAGTATTATAGAAAAAAAAACATATTTTATACATTAGTTTATGGTATTATAATTTGTCATTTTAAGTTTAGTTAATCATGTAAGCTGAACACAGGGTTTTGAAAATAGTAAAAGTTTCGAATTTTAACAAAACTTATGATATACAGGTAATGTAAAGTGAAGCAGATAGCTGTTGATATCATTATTACAACTCATCTGGTGAGATGTATATTTTGAAACTCTTTTGTTATTAGGGTATGTTAAGTATATAAAAAATTAATTTTTTCGTTATCAAGTCGTATGGTTATGCACAGCAAGGGAACTTCAGATCACACAGTGTTTCTTGCTACGCATAGCACAGAAACGTTTTTATACCAATTTGGCGGTTTACAAATTCTAGCTCAAGTCAGTGTCAGGCTTGATCAATCACCTTTGTTTTTGTTATATGAAGATGACGCACCGAGCAGCAACTGCACTCAGGTGTTGCCCGTGTGTCTACCAGTAGTAGTGGTAGGGCAACGACCTGCTTTCAGGCCTGATCCAGGTGGAAGTGCGACTTCGTATTGAGGCCAGGGTGTTTGGTGTCTCGCCTCCGGACAAACCCCACGGCGGTAAACACCGCGGATACGCGGGGCTGTTTTTGTCAACCGAGACCCCGGACGCTCCAGTTCCCACGCCTAATGGCGTCTCCTCCAGGCCAGCCGCGGAACTGCTCCCACGGCTATCGATCCCCGGCTGGCAATCCCCCCTTCTCTACAACACCCACCCTACCACGAGCCCGGCAAGTGTCAAGCGACCTCCCCGCCGACCATCCCTCTCGCGGGGCTGCCATTAGCGCCCTGAGCCCACTCCCACACCCCGGANGTCAAGCGACCTCCCCGCCGACCATCCCTCTCGCGGGGCTGCCATTAGCGCCCTGAGCCCACTCCCACACCCCGGACCACGTAATGACGCCCCGCAAACATTATTTGTGGCGGCGGACAGTCCTTATTTCTTCCGCAACCATCGCGAAGTGCNCCACGTAATGACGCCCCGCAAACATTATTTGTGGCGGCGGACAGTCCTTATTTCTTCCGCAACCATCGCGAAGTGCCACCTACCACAGCCCTTCCTCAACACGCTGCAGCGCTGCTTTGAGGGGCATCTTTCAAGTGGTGGAGGCGCGGACAGCCATAGACGCCCCCGAAGGAAGTCATTACTCATGCTCACATGACACACGACCTGCCCGGAAGAGAACAAGAACCACTCAGACCCATGTGGGGAAAAAAGGTTCTTCGTCCACTGTGGTGGTTATATGAGCAGGTCTATAGTGGTATAGCACGCTACTGCCTCAAAATCACGAACTAATTTTCAATTGGTTGTCGAAAACGCTGAGTAAGTTATTATGCAACGTAAGTTTAGCACATGCTTATAGATACAAGCAGCGAATATTGTAGTGCACTAGGATTACAAATGCGTCACTTNCAACGTAAGTTTAGCACATGCTTATAGATACAAGCAGCGAATATTGTAGTGCACTAGGATTACAAATGCGTCACTTGTAGCGCTAGGAATGTAATAAGTATAATAGTAATTAACCTTTGTCACTGAAGTAGGATCACTGTTCCTAGCTTGACTTGGCTCATTCGTTTAAATTTTCTAATATAATTACACAAGAGGGAAATGCCAGTACAAAACTCACATGGGCGTTGAAATCTTTCTTAGTTAAGGGCGTGAAAGCAAGGTCTTGCAGAAAATCTGGAACTCGTGCTGCTTGAAAAGCGCATTTTCCCACAATTTAATCTTGAAATAAGTAAGATCAGTATTTACACATAAATTGTTANGTGCTGCTTGAAAAGCGCATTTTCCCACAATTTAATCTTGAAATAAGTAAGATCAGTATTTACACATAAATTGTTACCTGTTTACATATTTTACACAAAATTATTACTACACCGCTAGAAACATTTATATTTAATGTTATTATTGATGTCAATTTTTAGTAAATATACATAAAGTATGAATCTTAACATGGAAAGTTTTCTTGTGGTACCCCCTTGTTAGGTCTTTGGAGCCATCTAGCGAAATTGGAAGAGCGAGTTATGTCCTCTTCGCCACCTCTGTTTCCGACGACCCCTAAAACTCAGGTAACGTGTAAAATGCAGGGCTAGTAAGTAAACAAGAGGATAAAAAGTTGGCCCCTTACCTTTACCAAAATATGGGAACTTGAATTGATGAATCAGACTCGCCACATTGGGNGAGGATAAAAAGTTGGCCCCTTACCTTTACCAAAATATGGGAACTTGAATTGATGAATCAGACTCGCCACATTGGGCAGTTTTATTTTAATACTCTTATAAAATGTCACTTTGCTGATTAATATTGCGTTTAGGAGTTTTCTTGTGTCATACACATCATTGAAAGTAGCCAACTTTAATATGCGTCCTCGAGGCNGAGGATAAAAAGTTGGCCCCTTACCTTTACCAAAATATGGGAACTTGAATTGATGAATCAGACTCGCCACATTGGGAAGTTTTATTTTAATACTCTTATAAAATGTCACTTTGCTGATGAATATTGCGTTTAGGAGTTTTCTTGTGTCATACACATCATTGAAAGTAGCCAACTTTAATATGCGTCCTCGAGGCGTACGTTTAATGTGGACGTTCAATGGTTTTACCGCAAATTTCATGGAAAATATTGTCAAATATTAAAACCACAGGAATTTTCAATATTTCCTCTCTTGAAGACCGCGGCTTTCTAAAGAGTCTTCCTGAGTGGGCCTCAGTTATTCCCTTAAATGTGCTTTTGTATTCTGATTGGATCCACACGACCACGATCATAAGCTACACATACGCAACTCACTGAATTATTCAGGCTCAAAGTCATGTGAATTCCAGTTACGTGTATTTCCGATCAGAAAATGTGAAATTGGAAAACTGATAAAAAAATATTTCGACTCTTAGCATCGAAGGTGGAGCGTTGTGAACTTCCGTGACGTACAGGAACATGAGCGTCTCTTGTTCCATGCGGTAGATAACGAGGTTACTCTCAAAACACCTGCTTTAGCCCAATCGAGAAACTGATACTGAATCACGTAATTTTAAAGTTTCTTAAATGCACTACTTACCAAGCCTACAGCCATAAGAGTTGAAATGGGGAATCAATAATAAAGAAATTCCTTCTCAGTGCATCGGTCGAAAGATAACTGTTTAAAACAAAAAGTATTTCAGAAAGTATTCTACGTAAAGTTTTTCAAAGTACACTGACACGTTAAGAAAGCTTGCCTATTTTTGTTTTACTTTAAGAAATTTTGATATTAAAATTTACGCTTTACAAAAAACGATAATTTAATATTTGTTCCTAAATTTCTTAACTGGGCTGATATATGAAAAAGTTATATTGAATATTTAGTGTTTGAAACAGTTGCCAACAAATAAGAAAGGTACGGGTGAGAATCGGGCAACAAACAGCTAGCAGACTAGGCTCGGCCAGCTGATGCAGATTTGATGGGATCAGGCTGATATAAATATGGAATGCCGGTTAGCTGCTTGCCGACAGTGTCAAAAACACACCGGAATGAAACAGACATGATACACACAATGGATATCTAACTGTTGCCTGGTCTGTGGTGGCTGGATGTCGACAAGATTACNGTGAAACAGACATGATACACACAATGGATATCTAACTGTTGCCTGGTCTGTGGTGGCTGGATGTCGCCAAGATTACACGTTTGTGATGGCTGTATGTCACCAAGATGCAGGGTCTGTGGCTTGATGTCGTCATGGTGCCGGGTCTTTAAAGCTGGATAGTAGATGGACTAGTTGGGTGACTTTTAACATCGAGGTCTTCACAGCCGATTATGGAGAAGCGAGGTGGGGACGGGGCAGCGGTGGAATGAAAGAGCGGGGAAACGGGAGATCCTCGGCGACATCGTCCTGCACGAATCCCACATGCGAAAATCCGGGAGTGACCCCGCCGGAATCAAACCCGATTCGCCTAGGTGGGAGGCGAGTAGTCTAATCACTTTACTACCGCGGCCCCAAGAAGACATCAGACAAATTTTGTTCCTGATATGATGAGTTTGGTCTTGTAAATGATATTGNTACTACCGCGGCCCCAAGAAGACATCAGACAAATTTTGTTCCTGATATGATGAGTTTGGTCTTGTAAATGATATTGAGCCGGAATTAATTATAGAGGTTTGCTAGCTTACTGACTTGGCAATGATCCGGAGTCGGTTTCGACCCAGATGTTAGCGACTCTTTGGCTGTAATTTCTTATTTTGAAATAATTAGTGTGATAAAATAATGTTATCATACATAATACACTGAGCCATTGCCTACCTTAATGTTAACAATGTGTCTTAAAAACACATTAGCCCGCTGACAGTCAGTTGTCTTCTTGCATATTCCTGACACNTACTACCGCGGCCCCAAGAAGACATCAGACAAATTTTGTTCCTGATATGATGAGTTTGGTCTTGTAAATGATATTGGGCCGGAATTAATTATAGAGGTTTGCTAGCTTACTGACTTGGCAATGATCCGGAGTCGGTTTCGACCCAGATGTTAGCGACTCTTTGGCTGTAATTTCTTATTTTGAAATAATTAGTGTGATAAAATAATGTTATCATACATAATACACTGAGCCATTGCCTATCTTAATGTTAACAATGTGTCTTAAAAACACATTAGCCCGCTGACAGTCAGTTGTCTTCTTGCATATTCCTGACACTTGCCAAGAGCAAGGGCGGCAATAAGATATCGAACAACTATAATGCCAGTGATAAAGAGCCTGTTATTTAAAACGATGTTGGGCCAGAATCAATTACAGGTTTGTCAGCTTACTGACAAGTCAAAGATTGTGTGTCGGAATCGGTCCAGAACCATTTTTGAGTTGTCGGCGATGGATTGGCTATAAGTTATCAGACCGAAGTAATAAGTGTGATATCAATTTATTAATACACTGGGCCATTGTCTTTGTTCTGAAGGCTAACACCGTGTCTAAACAAGACAATGTGCAATTGACGCATCTTCTTGCGTATACTTTACATTTGCCGACAGTGCCGGTATCTGGCTGATAAGTTGCTAACGCTTTGCCGACAGGTTGAGTTTTCTGGGTCATCTTTAAAATGCATACATTGAGAAGGATTTTCTTCAATATTGATTCCCCATTAAAACTCCATGGCTGCAGGCTTGGTATACAGAGCTCATAAATGATCTTCGTGTTCGGCCCTCATTCCAACAGAGAACGAATTTAAACCTTCTTACGCCATAACTAGACGTGCCCCCTAATTTCAATGTACGAAAACGCACGTCCGTAAATCGTCCTTCAGAGAGAGCGTCATTCCTCTAGCAGGTGCAAGTCTGTCTCATTTCCTGGTAGAGCATGTTTCACAAACAAACGCCTCCGTCCCTCAGCAACCCTGGTAGACAGCGTCCTACAAATGGCACGTACGAAAACTCTCAGCCGCCCGCTCCCGTACAAACGCCGGACGTAAGAGTGGGAGAGACATTAATTAACGGTATAAAAGTTAACTGTAATCAAAAGTTAATTGAAGGCCAGTACACAAAAAAAAAACCATTAAACGGCAATCCCACATAGTGGTTTTACTAACGTTGTAAGCTTTTAAGCATATTATTTAATTTCTGCAGGGACATTTTATCCCTCTGGTTCATCAATTTGGCAAACACCGTTATCTAGGACTGGCCTCTCTCAATTCTTCTATGTTGGATTTTAAAAATCTGTAGAATTCAGTTCACGTATATGGAACTAATATTACTTCCCAGGTGCTGTTAAACTCAATACGGTCACACAGAGCGAACTATCTGAAGGCCGTCTTACGCATCCTTCATCTGAGGAAAGTTTATTGCTTTTTATTTCCTTATATTTACATTTTTTTGTTCAGATTATTTTAACTATGGAATTTAAATAAAGCACGCTTGATAAATAACGGTTTTTGGCTGCCAAGCTACGCATTTCACTTAGGACTGACTGGCTGGAAAAAGATATGAACAACCACAAGAAAAAATTACCTCCAGTGGACTCGTTTTTACTCAGGGACACTTTTTCTTTCCAGCAACCTACATTTGGTGGAAAGTGGAGAGCTACTTCGCCTTCAGAAGAAACTTCTACCTCGTTGTGTATTTTTAACATTTCAAATATTTTATTATCCATAGATAAAGTGACAAATAAAATATATAAATTCAAATCATGTTTCTTTTCGAGGAAATCAAGTTACAGTATCATAATGTATTCATAATTCTTAATAATCTGTATAATTTAATTTTTATTATACTATATTTAAAGTGTTATAAAATATAACAACAGTTTTACTTTTCAGGCAAAAAATTAGCAGGTTCGTTACCTTGTGTAACTTGTGCATTAAGATAAATTTCAATTAAAAATATTTATTAAGGTTAAAGTACCATGGTTTATTAATAAGTTGTTCAAGGAAACTTGTTTGCCGAAAGGGTTATATCTCGTACTTCAACCCGACAAAGCTGAAGGTGTTTACGAATCCTCCATTTTGAGACACGTGAGGTCTTATGACTTTTTTCTGTGATTTTAAAATTCTTCTCATAAAATTATATTTTTTTCTGTTTTAAGCTCTATATGAAATCCAACGTGACTGACAAAGGTCTATGTCATGGTAACGTGACGAAAATGTCATTTAGCAGCCAACAAACAAATTACAAAAAACACATTTATTCTCTGTTTTAAGCAGTATATGTTATCAGAGATGTAGATAAAGATCAACACCGTGAGAAGTCACCCACGTGTAGTGTGCATCATGTGGAGTCAGTCTCATGTAAGAGTCAACCTCATATAGAGTCAATCTCGTGTCGAGTCAGTCTCGTGTGGAGTCAGCCTAGTGTCGAGTCAGCTTCATGTGGAGTAAACATTGTGTGGCGTAAACCCTTTGTATAGTCAACCCCATGTGGAATCGGTCCCTGTGACGAATCAGTCTTCAGAGGAGTCGGTCAGAACACTAGCTGCATATTTCCTGAAGACCCGAATGAGCTTGTTTGTAGACTGAAACTTTTGATCACTAGGCACAACAATGGAGATTCGAGCACATTAAAGATGTCTTCTATCATAAATTAATATATGTCTAGGGTCGTATTAAATAAGAAAATTTGGTACTTTTATCGATCTGTAAATATCCGGGAGCTACCAATATTTAACCAAGAAAATTAATGAAAAAGTAATTTGTATTAATTATAATAATTGCGCGTCTAACATTATTGCACCACTCCTACTACTTTGGTGAAAGGCTTATTAATTCATAGATTTATAAACCAATTTTGTTTGTGTAAGGTTATATTTCTGCTTGCAAATGCACAAGGAGGAATATGACTCAGTCCGAATATTATGCATTTCCTGGATCTATTAAAGTCGTCTGAGTTCTTTTTGAGGAACGAATAAGATGAGGAATGAGCTGGGGAATGAAATGAGGAAGGTTTTGAGACATAAATGGACCAAGCAGTGTTCCGTGGAATACATTGACTGAGTACTGTTATAAGTAATATACTGATAAATTGACTAAATAATGAACTGAGGATATTATGAGGAACCTTTTAAGGAGTAAATATATTGCGAAATGTTCTGATGAATGCTGCGAGGAATGTGTCGTGTTTGGTCCATTGGTTTGGACGGTCGATATTGTTGGTTAGTTTGTCTTGTCGGTATAGATGGATGGTATGGTCGGTTTCGTTGGTTTCTTAATCCACCTTGATATCTCTTTGTGTGGTCGGTCAGTATTCTTGTTTGGTAACCTGTCTGTATGTTGGTATTTTTTTGTTTATATGTGATGTATGTGATTTTGGCCTTTTGAGCTATGGTTAGTATAATAGACAAAGTATTTTAACTCCAATTATTTTGTATATGTAAGCTAGGTTAACAAAAATGTAACATTAAATGCACTGGCAGTGTATAAAGAAATATATTGGCTGCGTGTGAAGCACTACTAGCCTAATGCATTTCTGAAGTGTTTAGTATAATATAAAAATTTTTGTTGTATTTCTAATGGCACCAAAATGGCGTGCAACTATGCTTATAAGAGAGGCTATGGAATAATATGACATGCATATATTCATGAGGTCATACATGATGCTTACATAATGAGTTTCCAGGGCCTAACCTTACTTGTTCGTAAATTGTAGTCAAATATTCTTATAAGAGGATATAGGGTTTATCATGTCAAATGTATGCCTACATTATCGCGGTAGTAAATTATGCCTATAGACTGAATTTTAAGGACCTAGCTCCAATAGTTCGCTAACAGTAGTCAACAATGACTGTAAGTTGGTAGATGCTGGATCTCTACTTTGCTTATAAAAGGCCGTAGGGCTGAACGTAACCCAAGAAGCAAACTACAAGCAGTTAACAGGTTGCCAACTGTTGGCAGGGGTGGCAAACTTTTGCGTTTATGACAATCAGCATTTTTTTAATGGTTGACAATAAGGTCATATTAATAAAAGTGAATTTACCTTTTTTTTAAAATAATCTTTATATGGGTCAATGCTCTTAAAATGATCGTTAGAATCCAACAGAATCTTTACAAACAGACGCTGGACAGACAAAATGCAAATGGTAACTGCAACTTACTCCTGGTAAAATACAGCAGCAAGTTTATGGGCCATTTATGACATGCCAACTGTTTCCTACTGCTGGCTAAATATGATCAGCAAGCAAATGGGTAATTTATGACATGCCAACTGTTGTTTACTGCTGAGTAAATATTACCAGCAAGCTTGAGGGCCCCCTTTGGCAAACGAACTGTTGCTTACTGCAGAAGGGACATTTTCAGCAATTTAATGGGCCATTTATGGCATGCATGTTGAGAAATAGCAAATAGAACATGTGAAATCATTTAATTTTATTTATTTTATGTATCTGTGAAGTAAAATTATCATGTGACAATACTTTGAAAACGAAAAATTAGTTTATAGGCAGAAAACCTGCAAAGCGTAAAATGAAAAGATTTTATTTTATATTTTGCATTTTAAATACCACCTGAAATTAGACTCGAACTAAATTACTAATATTTTAAACAAAACACATAAATCCCAACATTTACTTGTAAGGTTAATAATGCAACTTTTATGGTTGAAATGTATCCATATTTACTTAAAATGTCCTACATGAATACTAGTATAGTAGTTGGTAGCATTCTAGACTGTGAATTCGAGGGTTATGAGTTCGCTTCCATGTTCTTCCGAATTAATTTACAAGTTGTGAATTAATACTTAAGGTAATATACATGAAGATGGGAAATATATATTTTTATTTTGGGCGAAACAGAATAATTTTTTGGTTTTGAAAATACTGGGGTGTAAGTGGAAAATAGCTGGGCTACATGCCGTAAATAGCTAGGCCACAAGTGACTTGCCAACAGTTGGCTGACGACAATTGGTTAACTTACGTTAGACCATAAGCAGTAAACCAGTGGGCTACTGCTGCGGCCCACAGATGGTTCCGGCATGCTTGGACTACAGTTGGCTATGCAGAATCGGATCGCTTCTGGGCAGATTGTACATGGAAGATATCTGAACAGTGGTCTATATGTAGCCAGCTGGATACTGCATCAAGAGGCCTCGCGTTGGCCATGTGCATCTAAGGGTGCATTACGGAGGTTGACTGGTTATAGAAACCGTTTGTGGGCTGTTCGTTTACGAGCAGATTTACCCAAGTGGGGCAACTGACTTCTGCTATTTGGGGCCATGCATTCATTATCGGGATCGCGTGCGTTGCTTAAAATGAGTTTCGTGGCTATAACATCAGTGGACAGAAAGTGGTTGGCTATCAGGGTGAAGAAGGGGAGGGAGACAGTGTCAAAGGTTGGCCGGTAGTATCAGGTATGCTGCTGAGGTTGCCGGTATTGGAGTTGTGGAGGGGGTAGAGCGAAGGTCGAGCAGACGTGACAGACTTGGAAGCCTGTGGCTTGGAGGGTGATGGGAGCGGGATAGCAAAGTGTCTGAAATTTGAGCCACAAAGTAGGTAAGGATACAGAAGCGAAATGATGTCGCGGATTCTATGATGTAAGCGAACTCAGCCGCTCATTGGGAGCGAGTCTCTGGGAAAGGGGCCTACTGTATGCTGTACAATATCTCCCATGGCGCCATTTTGCTGGCGCGTGCAGCTGGAGTTTGTGGTAGAGGTTGCTGTTTCACTTCTTTATGTTTTTATTACTCTGTGGTCGAGCCGAGCCTGACAGGGCCTGCTTCAGTGCAGTATATTGAAAAGAGAGGAGAAATATCCTACATAAATTCTGCATGTCTGACCCCGTTTCAGCACACCGCTGGTTTGTCTCTCGAAAGAACAAATGGTTGATTGTTCACAGTGTTCGAATTTACCATTAATAAGGAATAAAAATCTAAAATTGGATGACCTAAGATTTTTTAAATGAAAAATATTGATTTTATAAATTTTGTCAATTATTGACAGTTGGGTGTTTTAAAGGGCTAAGCTGTGTTGTATGTTGTAAATATTCGAAGTTGGATGATTTAAAACATTTCAAATTAAATTAATTGTTTAATAAATTTTGGACGCATAGAATTAAAAATTTGACTTTGTAATAGAGTATGTTCCATTTCATTAATATTATTTCAAATATTTAATTCTAGAAGAATTTAAAGTTATTTAAATAACACATATTTTTGAAAAAATTCTAGAAGCATAGTATTTTTAAATATTGAATCTTATTTAGTCACCTTATAAGCCTAATTTAAACCTTAATATTGCAAAATATGTCATGATAGCTCAGTCGGTTACGTCATGTATCCACCACGACACGGACTGGAAGTTCGAAACTCATCCACTGCAGTGGATATATTAAGTTAGATTAAAATGTATATGTCGATAGTGACGAAAGTTTCGTGTATGGAAAATTATACCTAGTCTTTAAATTCAGGGTGGAAAAATAATTAATACGCATACTAGTGCATGCGACACCTGTGCATTCCAGCAGCAAGAGACTTCGCAAATAAATATTGTGGCCATTATTGGCGCACTTTAGTGGGCGACGAGAGAAACAAACATGACGTACACCAGTTGTGCACTCTGACAGGTGAATAAAATATGGTGGCGTACACCAGATGATAAAAAAAATTGGCAAGCAAAAAACACAAGATGGTATGTCATCTGTAATGTTTCGTGCAGCGTGTGGGCAGTCAGTCCTCATGTGCCTGATCCCATTGGGTATTACAGGAGAAAACTTCTAGAGCAACATTCAGTGTGCACAGCGCCAGGCTAGTATTGTAGTTCAGCCACTGAAGTCATTGTATTTTGCCACTTCAGTCAGTTCTTAATTATGTTTGTGCACACCGGCCAGATCCCTTGATTAATTTCAGATAACATTATAAAAGCATCCACCGTGCTTAATAATTGGATGTAGTTGAATGCAGTTCAATATAAAGAGATTAAGCGGTGGGTGGACGTGGTTACCACCTCACCTGTCAACAGCATCGTACAGGGTTGAATCTTCCCTCACCACCTTGATGTGGNGGGGTGGACGTGGTTACCACCTCACCTGTCAACAGCATCGTACAGGGTTGAATCTTCCCTCACCACCTTGATGTGGCCGAGGCTTATCCAACCTCTACGAACGCTGTTCGTAAACGAGTCCTCTCACTAGGGGGACCAGACCAGTGTCCCTTTATTAGAGAGCATCAACCCTTCAGAACTGGTCGAACGACATGCCGCCCTCATTCGCGAAGGGGTACATGTTATCTGAAACTTGTGCAGCAAGTTTTGACCACAGCAAATCCTCCTATGCCTGAGCCCATTGGGTATTACAGGATACAACTTTCTGAGCAGTTAAAGAAGAGTGCACGTCAGGTCTTTCTTACATTCAGGCTTAGTATAAGGCAAAACAGGCTGTTTATTCTCTCACATCAGGCATACAATGTGTGTGCACTCTTCACCAGACGTTTGGAACCATGATTTTTTGAGCTTGGTCAGAGCTCTAATTGACAGCAGTTGAATGCTACCAATATGAAGAGATTACGCCCTTTCCAATCGCAGAGGGTGGATGTTCTCCACCCGAGGGTGGTTCCACCTCACCTGTCAACGACATTGTACAATTACAATTAGTTTCCTCCTCACCTCTCTTAGCCAAAGGCCATCCGAGGTTTTTGATTATTGTTCTTCTNACAATTACAATTAGTTTCCTCCTCACCTCTCTTAGCCAAAGGCCATCCGAGGTTTTTGATTATTGTTCTTCTTCAACATCTTCTTTTTGTTATAAATACTTTTTCTTTAATTACCATATCTTCTCATCTCCTTCTTTTAATCAGTTAATCTNTCTTTTTGTTATAAATACTTTTTCTTTAATTACCATATCTTCTCATCTCCTTCTTTTAATCAGTTAATCTATTAATTATATCTATTTCTTCTCATTCTTAATTTCTTTATCTTCTTTTTATTATGCTTTCTTCTTTTATCATTTTGACCATATTACTTCTTATTCTTCTTTTCTCTTTTTCTTCTTCTCTTCATCCTCTTCTTTAACAACTTCTTCTTCTATCCTTCTCCATATTCCTATTTCTTTCCATTATTTGTATATTTCTATTTCCTTCCTCCTATGTTCCTATTTCTCATCTTATCTTATTCTTCACTTCATCCTCCTCAACAGCCACTTCCTATAATACCCATATTCGACGGGACGCCTCATCTTTATCTAGAGTCTAGAGTCTTCTTCTTCTTCATTCCTTCTTCCTATTCTTTTTTGTTTCCTCCCCTTCTTAGTCTTCTTCATCTACTTCTTTCTTATAGTATCTTCATCTTCTTTTATTATCATTCAATATCTTCTACTTATGTCCTTCTTTCAATCATTTATTCTTTCGACCTTCTTTATTTCATCTTTATTTAAATCATTACTTTTAAGTTAGAAGTTTTCAAGTTTTTATTCTTCTTCTTTCCCTTTTCTTTTTCCTTTATTCCACACCTTCCTATTCTTCTTCATATTTTTCTGTCTTATGGATTTTAATCTCCTTTTTATTATTCTTTCTTCTTTTATCATTCTTTAAAACCCTTCGTCTTTTTAACCATCTTTACTTCTTATTCTTTTTTTCTTTTGTTCTTCTTATTCTCTTAATCCTCTTCATCAACAACTTCATCTTCTATTAGTCTTCTTCATGTTCTTATTTTTTTCTCTTATTTGTTTTTTCTATTTTCTTGCTCCTGTTGTTCCTATTTCTCTTCTTCTTCACTTCATCCTCCTAGCAGCTACTTCCTATAATACCCATGTTCGTCGGGATGCTTATTTTTATCTAGAATCTTCTTCTTCTTCTTCATTCCCTCTACCTATTCTTTCTTGTTTCCTCCCCTTCTTATTCGTATGCTTCTTCTTCGTCTTCTTCTTTCTTATATTATCTTCATATTCTTTAATTATCATATCATAACTTCTTCTTATATCCTTCTGTCAATCAGTTAATCTTTTGACCATCTTTACTTCTTCTTCATTTAAATCTTTACTTTAAGTTTAAAGTTTTCAAGTTTTCTTTTTCTTCTTCTTCCTTCCCTTTTCTTTTTCCTTAATTCCTTCTTCCTTCCCTTTCTTCTTCTTCATTTTAATTTTTTTTTCTTATGGATTCTTCATTTTCTTTTTATTGTCCTTTCTTCTTTTATCATTCTTCAAAACCTTTCATCTTTTTAACAATCTTTAATTATTATCCTTATCCTTCTTCTCTTCATCCTCTTCCTCAACAACTTCATCTTCTATTCCTCTTCATGTTCTTATTTCTTTCTCTTATTTGTTTGTTTCTATTTTCTTACTCCTGTTGTTCCTATTTCTCTTTTTCTTCTTCTTCACTTCATCCTCCTCAACAACTACTTCTTATAAACTTCTTCTTGTTCTTGTATATTACTACTTCTTCATATCTAACTTCTTACTCCTCTTAACCATATCCCTTTGATCTTTCTTCTCCTCTTCATCCCCATCACCACTTCTTATTTATTTATCTTTATCTTCTATAGTCTATAGTTATTAAGTTTCCAAATGTCATTCATTGTTTTGACTATTAAATAGATGTCCTGAATGAATTCGTTGATATATTCGGCTAGAGGCCATGTTTCGTTTTTTTGTCTTAACTGACAAATTAACTTTAATCTTTCTTCATTAAATAGTTCACAAAAGTATAATAAATGGTCCAGATCTTGTATCCCTTGGGAGCATTGGCAGATGTCGTCTTCTATTTTATTGATGTTTTTGAGATAGGTTTTAATTTGACAATGTCCTGTTAGAATTTTTAATGTTTGTATTTTAATTTTGCTATTGCTATTATACCAATCATTAATATTATGAATATATTTCTTAATATTTAGCCCTATATTAATTTCATTATTATATTCCTGGTGCCAATAATTTACACTTGTTTCATATAAATATTTTTTGAATTCTTTAATTCCTATAGGGCATTCATTATTATTCACCGTTATCCATGGTACTCCATCTAACATTTGTTTTCTATATACATCATCTTTGTATATAATCTCATTTTCTTCATGTAGTAATTGGTATATTATAATTTTATTCTGTATACTATAGTCTATCGGTATTGTTTTATTGATGGTTACTATTGCTTGAAATGATATTGTTGAGGTTAAATTTGCCAGTTTTATTAGTATGAATCGTTGTGCCGCTCTTAAAGTTCTTCTAATGTGTGTGTTTTCTATTCTTCCTCCAAAACATGAGCCGGCATATTGTATGATTTTCAAAAAAAGTGATTGATATATAATTAATCTGTTTCTATAGCTATACTGTTGAATATTCCATATTAATTGTTTAAGCCTTGTAAATATAGTTTTGACTTTTTCGGTTATATATTTAATGTGGGGTAGAAAATTTAATCTGTTGTCCAGCATTAATCCTAAATACATTATGTTTTTCTTATATTTAATTGATATGCCATTATATTTTACGGTTGGTACTCTATTATCTAATCTTCCTTTTAACATAATTGCAAATGTCTTGCCTGTTGATAACTTCAATTTGTGCTCTTCTAACCAATTATATGTCATGTTCATTATGTAACTAGCTTTTGTTTCCAATTCTTTCCTTGTATTACCTTCTACCAAAAGTATACAATCGTCGGCAAATGCTATTATTTTTGTATTTGCATTGTTATTTTTTATAATAAAGTTATTTATCACTAAATTCCAAAAAGTTGGGCCGAGCACTGAGCCTTGGGGGCATCCTCTATTTGTTTCTCTTTTAATATTTATATTATCTTCTTGTATAACGATTACTCTTTCATATAAATAGTCCCATAGTATTTCTTTTGGTTTTGATCCAATATTTAATTGATTTATACTTGCTTTGATATCGTGCCAGGTTAAGGTAGAGAAGGCATTACTTATGTCCATGGATATTCCTAAAATATATTTATGTTCGCTATTGTTTATTGTTTTAAGTAGTTTATTAATTGCCATTTCTGTTGATCTGTTTTTTCTGAAGCCATATTGATCATTATGTAGTATTATTTCTATTTGTTGTTGTATTCTATTATATATAATTCTCTCATAAATTTTTCCCAATACTGGTAATAAACATATCGGTCTATAAGAATTTATCTCAGTTTTTGGTTTGTTATTCCCTTTATATATAAAAATAATTTTTCCAACTTTCCATGGTCTGGGATATTTACCTTCATTATAGCACTTATTAATTAATTCCAACATAGTTTCTTTTATTTCCTCCCATATTTGTATTATTACTTCTATTGTTATCTCATCGATACCTGGTGCTTTCTTTAGACTGCATCTCTTTACTGCTGCTTCTATTTCTTCAATGCTAATTTCTTCTGTATTTATATTTTCTTCTTCCGGGTTTATAATTATATTAACGGTTTTATCATCCTGTGGATTAATATTCGGTAAAAGGTTTTCTATTAATTTATGATATGTTTCATTAATAGTAGTTGTATAATCATCTTCTATTTGAATACTACTAAGTGGTTTTTTTTTTTTTTTTAATTTCCTTCTTGCAATTTTATCAACTGTATTCCAAGGGGATTTTTTTGCTTCCTCCCTTATAAATTGGGTCCATTTATTATAAATATTAATCTTAATTTGATTTTTGTATTGCTTCCTGATTGTTTTATATTCTTCTTTATAAATTAACTTTGCATTACATTGACAGCATCCTCTGAATTTCCTATGTTTTTTGTTAACTTTTCTTCTCATTATTGTTAAACTATAGTCCCACCACCAATTTCTTTTAAATTGCTTCATGTTATTATTATTTCTTATATTTGTCTGACTCTTACATGTGTTAACTATTAATTGCTGTAATTTATCTATTACCTCTTCTATTGTTTGTTCTTGTGGTATTTGGTTGTTAATTGCTGTTTTTATTTCTTCATTTACATCCTCCCATTTTTTCACGTATTGATGTAGTCTTTTATTTATCTTGTTTTCCTGCTGTTCTATTGTTATCTTAAATAAAATCTTGTTATGGTCACTTATACTACTTTGTACTGTCCAGTTTTCTAGTCTATTATGTAAATCTTTTGTAGTTAATGTAATATCTATGTTTTCTTGTCCATGTATCGAATCATAAGTATATAAATTACCTTCACTGTTAGCTAGTGTCCAATTGTACTTTTCAATCAAATTTAAAACTATTTCTCCCCTACTATCCTGTTTTTTAGAGTACCATATGTGTGACTTTGCATTAAAGTCACCACCTATAATTATCTTTCGATTATCCAATTTGTTTATAATTTTATTTAAATGATCAATTATATGCTCTATGTCTTGATTAGGGGGCAAATATACAGATATCAGAGTTATTTCCTCGTTATTCATTGATATTCTTGCTACTGCAATTTCTTTAGTTGTCAAGTGCTGTATATTTAAAGTTTTAAATTTCTTACTTACTATTAACATTGCCAATACATTTTCATTTTCTTTCTTAATTATCTGCCAATTACTATCTAGATTTGTGTATTTATTACAGTATAAGTATGGTTCCTGGATCAGTGCTATGTCGTACCCTTTTTCTTTTAACTCATTTGTGAAGTCTACTGTAACTAGTCTAGATTTTTGTAAGTTATTTTGTATAATATTGAGGCTCATCATATATTTTAATAAATTTGAAGGTTATTAATGTTATTGCCAGTCACCGAAATCTATTTCCTTCTTTAATCTTTCATATGCCATTATATGGCAAGGACAATTTCTGTCAGTAGCAAAGTGGTTTGTTTCTTGTTCTGGCTTTTTATTTCGAATACAGTTTATGCATTTGGTTGCATTTTCTTCACATTTTNTGTTTCTTGTTCTGGCTTTTTATTTCGAATACAGTTTATGCATTTGGTTGCATTTTCTTCACATTTTCTTATATCACGTACTGTTGTACTGCATTTACTACATATCTCATCTCTTTCTCTGCATCTCTTCTCTGTATGTCCATATCTCTGACATTTCCTACATCTCATTGGGGGAATAAAGTCTCTATATCTATATGCCACCCAATCACAGTATATTTTGTTTTTATTTTTGATTATTTGATATATTTTTGCACTTGTTTCAATAACAATGTTTCTTCTATTATTTTGGTTTTTTGTTTCAAAGCATATTCTTGTTTCAGTTTTGTTTTCTCCTTCTTCTATTTCATCTATTAAATTTTGTTCATATATTTTTGTTATAAATTCTTCTCTATTAGTTTCTATATCTACATCATAAATCATTATTTTTGGTTTTATTTTTTGCAGTCTATCAACTTTAAGTTTAATTTTTTTATTCTTTATTTCCTGTTCAATCTTATTTGCTTGTTCTTCATTAGGAACATCAATTATAATTGCTTGTGTGCTGGTTTTTGTGATTCTATCTATCTGTATNTCATATATTTTTGTTATAAATTCTTCTCTATTAGTTTCTATATCTACATCATAAATCATTATTTTTGGTTTTCTTTTTTGCAGTCTATCAACTTTAAGTTTAATTTTTTTATTCTTTATTTCCTGTTCAATCTTATTTGCTTGTTCTTCATTAGGAACATCAATTATAATTGCTTGTGTGCTGGTTTTTGTAATTCTATCTATCTGTATTTTTTTTTCATTAGGTTTTATATAATTTATGAGTTCCCTTTTAGTAGTTTCACTACTTCCATCTTTACTTATTTGTTCAGGTCTAATTATTATTTTTATTGATTCCCTTTTCCTATTTTTATTCCGACATTGTACAGAGTTACTGAGTGACAAGAGCCCATCATCAAACCCAGTACAGCAGTGTCCAGTAGCGGAATGGGGGGAGGAAATCCCCCCTCCCCCGCCTCCTAGCTCCTGAGGCCTCACGGGTCACCGGCGCAGCCCTCCAGGAAAATAAACACCTACAGGCCTCCTCCCAGCGGGAGGTTCAACCAATGCCACTCAGAGTGCAACCCGCGATCAGCCCGACCAAAGGCCGGGCCTTCACACTGATCACCCTGGGTCCCCACGACTATTCCATGAACACTGAGTTTTCACCCAGGAGAAGCCAAACTTCTTTGGGACGCCAGATAGTGCCTTCTGCGGAGCTCCGCCACCCCGATACCTACCCGAAGGTTTCAGTTAGGGGGTGTGCACTCGGCTCGCGGGTCATCACCACAGGCGAGGAACATATACAGCCTCTGGGGAGCCGCACATTACCTCTGCGTGGCTGATCGCCAGTGCACTGGTGGGGCCGCCACTAGCACATAATCGTCCTCACTCCGTCAGCCACGGTGTTGCCACCGTGTTTCCAGCCCTGACCTTTCGAAGAGGCGGAGATGAACTTGAGCAGTGGTAAGATATATATTCGCATCGGCGCCCCATTTCAGGGGCGCCGATGACTGTGTCTCGGCCCACGCAGCAGCAGGGGCAATCCCAATCCACAATGAGAAGATCCCACCGGAACTCCTTATCCATGGCGAAGAGCTTCCCACCGAAGCCCACAGTGACCCAAGCTGCGGTGGGGTGATAGATTAACCATTCCAGTCCGCTCTTACACATTAGCCGGCTGTCACCACGTAGGCCTGCACCAGGGGGATGGCTGAACTAGGATAGTCATTCCCTTAGTCACGGCTACCCAACCAGGCACTCCAGGGTGCTGAATGTGTACAATCCCCACACACTCGGATCTGCTACCGGTTTTCACTAAGTGCACTGTCACCTCCTCCCGATCTCCTTACACCCATTACAGGTTGGTAGCCCGACCACTAGTCCAGTTCCAACGTGGCCCCCCAGGGCCACAAAAAAATGGAAACAAATTAGAGGGTGGAAACAAGTTGGTGGTCAGAAACTAAATAGTTTTTTGAGGCAAAGATGGAAACCAAGATAGTCGCCAGCCAACCGGAATGACAGAGCAGTAGAAAACATGCGTTTGGGAGAGCGATAGTGACACATTCTAGCTAGTCCCATGAGCCCGGACCAGGCACCAGTTGCCCGAGAATCGACTAAACCATAAGGTTCTCGCTCCACGCTCCATGTCTTCCGACCGGCCAAACTCATCTAATAATCTAGTTTCGTAATGTTATTTTTTAATACTTGTAATGCTATGAATATAGTTACTCGACAAAATGTGCAACATAAAAACAGTGCGATTGATTGTAATGATATATGAAATCAAAGGTTGCTTAATTAAGTCCACGGTTTTGTTGGTGTGTATTACAGTCCAGAGTGTTTAGCTTTGCTGTAGCGTTCTTGGCTCGTATTCAATAGGTCACGAGTTATTTAACGACATAGTGCATTAAAGGTTAATTATTTTTATGGTTTTCTGTTCATCTCCATAGTTCCCAGACATCCGTGAATCTCTGATCAGCATGTGTACATAAAAATAATAAATATTTCCTCGCTGGCTTAATACGTATGTTGCAAGTCTTAAATGATTGTATTTTATTTTACAGAATCATTCAATGCTCTGACTTCTGTTACTAAATTGCTATAATAAAAATTTTACTTTTAAAATATCATGTATTTGCATTGATTATTTATAAAAACCTGTTTTAGAAGATAAAATATTATAGAAAAGAAAAG
>NQII01005620.1:7062-23316 GCA_002778355.1 Clitarchus hookeri | reverse complement strand
TTCTAGCTAGTCCCATGAGCCCGGACCAGGCACCAGTTGCCCGAGAATCGACTAAACCATAAGGTTCTCGCTCCACGCTCCATGTCTTCCGACCGGCCAAACTCATCTACTAATCTAGTTTCGTAATGTTATTTTTTAATACTTGTAATGCTATGAATATAGTTACTCGACAAAATGTGCAACATAAAAACAGTGCGATTGATTGTAATGATATATGAAATCAAAGGTTGCTTAATTAAGTCCACGGTTTTGTTGGTGTGTATTACAGTCCAGAGTGTTTAGCTTTGCTGTAGCGTTCTTGGCTCGTATTCAATAGGTCACGAGTTATTTAACGACATAGTGCATTAAAGGTTAATTATTTTTATGGTTTTCTGTTCATCTCCATAGTTCCCAGACATCCGTGAATCTCTGATCAGCATGTGTACATAAAAATAATAAATATTTCCTCGCTGGCTTAATACGTATGTTGCAAGTCTTAAATGATTGTATTTTATTTTACAGAATCATTCAATGCTCTGACTTCTGTTACTAAATTGCTATAANTTGCAAGTCTTAAATGATTGTATTTTATTTTACAGAATCATTCAATGCTCTGACTTCTGTTACTAAATTGCTATAATAAAAATTTTACTTTTAAAATATCATGTATTTGCATTGATTATTTATAAAAACCTGTTTTAGAAGATAAAATATTATAGAAAAGAAAAGGTAAAGTGGCAAAAAGTAAAATTTTATTTATTTATTCTGTACTAAGTTAAATGTACTCGTACATCAAACACTGAAAGGCCAAAAAAACTGATACACCTGCCTAATATCGTGTAGAACCCTCGCGAGCTCGCAGAAGTTCTGCAAGACGACGTGGCATGGACTCGACTAATTTCTGAAGGTATGCAGAAGGCAATTCACACCATGAATCCTGCAGGGCAGTCCACAAATCCATAGGAGTGCGAGGCGGTGGAGATCTCTTCTTAACAGCACGTTGCAAGGCATCCCAGATATGCTTAATAATGTTCATGTCTGGTGATTTAAGTGGCCAATGGAAGTGTGTAAAGTCAGAATAGTGTTCCTGGAGCCACTCGGTAGCAACTCTCGACGTGTGGGGTGTCGCATTTTCCTGCTGGAACTGTCTATGTCCGTCGGAATGCACAATGGACATGAATGGGTGCAGGTGATCGGACAGGATGTGTACGTATCTGTCACTTGTAAGAGTTATATCTAGACGTATCAGGGGTCCCATTTCACGCCAACAGCACACGCTCCATATCATGACAGACCCTCCACCAGCTTGAGCAGTCCTCTGTTGACATGAAGGATCCATGAATTCATAAGGATGTCTCCATACCCGTACACGTCCATCCACCCGATACAATTGGAAACGAGACTCGTCAGACCTGGCAACGAGTTTTCAGTCATCAACATTCCAATGGCGGTGTGGACGGGCCCAAGCCAGGCGTAAAGCTTTGTGTCATGCAGCCAACAACGGTACACGAGTGGGCCTTCGGCTCCGAAAGCCCATATCAATTATGGTCCTTTGAATAGTTCGCACACTGGCACTTGTTGATGCTCCAGCATTGAAATTTGCGCCAATTTGAGAAAGGGTTGCACGTCTGTCACGTTTAATGATTCTCGTAAGTCGTTTGTCCCGTTTGTTCACAATCTTTTTCCGGCCGCAGCGATGTCGAAGATTTGATGTTTTACCGGATTCCCGATATTTACGGTACACTCGTGAAATGGTCGTACGTGGAAATCCAAATTTTATCGCTACCTCGGAGATGCTCTGTCCCATATCTCGTGTGCCGACTATAACACCGCGTTCACACTCACTTAAATCGTGATAACCTGCCATTGTAGCAGCAGTAGCCGATCTAGCAACTTTACCAGACGCTTGTTGTCTTATATAGGTGCTGCCGACCACATCGCGTTACCTTGCTTGGTTGCATACCTCTGTTATTTGCATACGCACGTCTATACCATTTTTTTTGGCTCTCCAGTGTATTAACACTCGCCAAGCAGAACCACTTTCACGAAGCTCCAAAAATCCAAATCCTAATGTGTTTTTTTTTTGACAAATTTTAGTTGGAAACAATTGCTACTGTTACCGACGAATATGTAATGAACATAAGATCTAATTTTATCTTCGATTTTTAAGCTAGCATTTTGAGACGGAGACATATGATAGGAGTGTTATGGATAATCACATCCTGGCATTCTGCAGATACTGAGCATATGATTCTCGTCATTTTTTCCTTAGAAAGTTACAGAATAATGCGTTTTTTTCTAAAGGTGGGCAGTTTTGGGCTTTTAATTTCATTCTACCTTAAAAAACATGCAATACCTCTTAACAATGAAAGCGTTATACGTTTAATAGAAAGCAAGGGTCACGCGTGTGTCCGGAGAAACTGCGATAGAAATTTTATTCATGTAGCACCAAAGGTTGTCGTTATAGTAGCGGTTCACAGTAAACATTTCTACAGATATGGCAGACCTTTCTATTTCTTGACTGAAACACTGCACTGCGTGTGACGCTTAGAAAAGTTGACAGAAGGAAATTACGTGTATGCGAATATGCTATAGACGTGAGTCTAAGATGACCTATAGCTACACCGGATTTACTCGAACAAAAGATAATTAATTACTAAGAGGGGTATTTGAGTGCAAATGGAGCATATTTCATGAAGGACCAAATTCTCTAACGTCCATATTTAACCCGCTAATAGCAGTGGAAATGTGCAGGGGTGGGTGAACAACTTTGTGTGCTTGGCGTTGTAACCAGCATGTGCACAGTTCTGCGCGCCTGATAACACCACTTAGTAACGCATGCAGTGGTGCTACGTATCTCTAGTTCCTGAGAACTTGTTACTAGAATACTTGGAGGATGTTCCTTTAGGTGTTTGTGAGGTGATGTGGTTGCAGCAGGATGGGATCCCACGTCATTTCACCGTTGTTGTTTTCTGGCACCTTGGCGTGCACACTCTTAACCGGTAGATACGGAGGTAGGGGAGGCCCCACAGCATGGCCACCACGCTCGCCTGACGTCACACCACCCCACTTCTGACTGTGAGACCACATCAAAAAGATGGTGTATGCCACACCACTTGACACGAGAGATGAATTCATGACGTGGTTATGGAAAACAGTATCAAGTTCTCGGCGGAACCGGCGTTTTCCTCACCAAACCTCCCCTCCTGGTGGCCGATACCTATTAAAAGGTTATACCAGGAGCANCCACGCCGACAAGCTTTGCAATGTGCGTTGTAACATGCTCCAGCGCTGCACTGTCTGCGTGGCCAACGGTGGCCGACACTTTGAACAGACAATGTGAGCCCCATGCCTTCTGCCCAAATGTGTCTATAAATTTTAATTTCTTTGTACCGCCTGTGGCCTAATTATTGTGTTTGCATAACCGCCCTTGTAGATTGCCTCTGCCATTGTGGGTTAACTATGGAAGAGAGAAAATTTCCATGAATTATGCTCCATTTATACTCAGCTACCCCACTTTGGTGTTTATTATAATTTGTTCGATTACACGCGGTATATAACACATTTGCACAGTTTGCTGAATATAACAACAGCAGTTAACTTGTGAACGCGGTGATTAGCAGACTTGCATCATTATAATATTATCACTGGTTCTATTCGCTTGGGTCCCAGCNTAACTTGTGAACGCGGTGATTAGCAGACTTGCATCATTATAATATTATCACTGGTTCTATTCGCTTGGGTCCCAGCCACTTTATTATATCTTACCACACTAATGTCTGCAACTGCCTTGAAGCACGGGACGGGAGTGAGACATTCAACGATTGCGCCAATAGCGACTTGGTGTGTTCTATCAGTTTTACACCACTGCGAATATCGAAATCGATCCCATTAGCCTGTTATTTTTTGCACTTTCTTCATGTTCGACCCTTGAGTTCATACTGCAGTAAAGCAACACATCTATATGAATAGTTAGCTATTTTGAAGAAAATTATTTGTAGTATTTCATGGAAAAAAAATATTTTTCCCTAATAATCTTTTTATTTGTAAATCTAGCAGTTAAATAACAGTCTCGTATGTGAATACGATAAGCACAAAAATTTCCATGATTGAAGTAACACTACCAATCAATAAAAATAACGCACACTAAAGGATGCATCGGATGGTACTGTAACTTTACAGAGGTAGTGATACAGGTGAGAAATAAACATGATTACAAAAATAGAGCAGCAGTACAGTTACATATAGATCTGTGGCACGCCATCCGGTCATATTCAATAGCGTGTCACACCTCGCATTGCGATACACGCTGCACCACGGTCTCACGTGGAGTCCAGCAGACACCGGATATTGTCCTGACGCATACGGGCCCACAATTGCTGGAAGGTGTGTTTCAAATTTTGTATACTGTGGCATGGCAGTAGCTGGCGTTTAAACTGGTCCCACACCTGCTTGATTGGGTACACGTCAGGGAGTGCGGGCAGGACATGACGGACGAAGTCCTGGACAACCCGTGCCGTGTGCGATCGGGCATTATCCTGCTCTAATATCGCACCTGGAATCCTGGCCAGAAATGGGAGTATATGGTGGAGCAGAATCTCATCCACATACCGCTGGGCCGTCAATGTTTCACGTAACACAACGAGAGCAGATAGACTATCATATGCTACGGCTCCCCCCAACATAATGCCTGCGTTGGGGGAAGTGTGCCTTTCGATATAGAGATTGGGATTGTGGCGTTAGCCATGGTCCCTCTACACCAGGGGGCGATGATCATCTGTACTCGTAAAAAATGCGGCACTCATCACTTAACACAACACATCGTCAATCTGTGGCGTTCCACATTATTCTGGCCTGGCACTATTGCAAACGGAGCCGCCATTGTTGCAGAGTTAAAGGCAGCACACATAATGAGCGCTGTAATCGCAGATTTGTCTCCGCGAGGCCATGTGAAATGGTTCGTGGGCTCACAGGAACCATAACACTGACCAGCATCGTGGACCGGGTCGCCATAGGATCCCTTCGCACCTAGTGCACGATCAATCGATCCTCTCGAATGGTAATCGACCTCGTCTGTCTTGAGCCCGTTGTGTGTGTGTGCGTGCCTTCACATTTCCACGGTTTCCAACAGCATCTGACGGTATGATTTGATCGTTCATCATGGTTGGCTATTCCGCGATACGAACATCCTGTTGTTTTCATTATGAGTCCTCACTCGAAGATCATCAATTGCATCAAGTAACGTTTTTGGCGTCTTTCCGGCATTCTTGTTCACTTTGCACGCTTGCTTAGTATCGTCTCGTATTTCTCGCGTTAATGTGACTTTGCAAACACGCCAGTGTGTATGACCACTGGTCGGTGCTTCCAGCGTCCACGCCGGTTATGCGGTCAAATGCAAACACACCNAGCCCGTTGTGTGTGTGTGCGTGCCTTCACATTTCCACGGTTTCCAACAGCATCTGACGGTATGATTTGATCGTTCTTCATGGTTGGCTATGCCGCGATACGAACATCCTGTTGTTTTCATTATGAGTCCTCACTCGAAGATCATCAATTACATCAAGTAACGTTTTTGGCGTCTTTCCGGCATTCTTCTTCACTTTGCACGCTTGCTTAGTATCGTCTCGTATTTCTCGCGTTAATGTGACTTTGCATACACGCCAGTGTGTATGACCACTGGTCGGTGCTTCCAGCGTCCACGCCGGTTATGCGGTCAAATGCAAACACACCAATATGAGATATTGTGCATACCAGCCCGTACTATTGCTGTTTACGTAGTGTCGCGGTGGTTGCATAGTTTCATCCTTGTGCACTATTTTCATTGTCCGGCAGTGTAGCTATTTATGTTTGAAGGGTATGCACAAGTACATTGGCAATACATTAGTAATGATTTCACATTTTTTAACGTATGTTATAATAAATATATTTATGTTAACATTCCAGGCGAAATAATATAATTTGTTTTGCAAGAAAATATGATCATTGAGATATATTTACTACAAACTCATAATAAGAAAATAACTAACGAAATCAACTGAGTACAATATTACCTGTTGAGTAAATTTTTGCGGCAGAAGGTAAATAACAGCCAACGAGAATATTACGCACTTCGTCGTGATTATAATTATGAGATCCTTATAGCAAAATTTTTTTATAGACAAAATAAATAAACAATCATGAATACATAATCTTTTTTAAGAACACTTTTAATATTAGTCCAGTTCTCCAGTAGTGCTCAAACTTTTAAAATTAGAACTACAAATGCATCAACTGCCTTTTTAGTTAAATAGTTCTTTAAGAATCTTCCCATATTCTCATTCTTACACATGAAAAATATTTTGATAACCTTACATTTTTACTGTCAAAATTTAAGTGGTGATACTATGAAACTATTAAATGTAAATACATTAATGAATTCAATTTCATACATTTACANTGTCAAAATTTAAGTGGTGATACTATGAAACTATTAAATGTAAATACATTAATGAATTCAATTTCATACATTTACATCTTACATTTAAATGAACATTTTTAACGAATCTGTTGAATTGTGAACGTATTTCTTTGAGATGTTTTAGGCATCCTGAACTTTATCCGGACTCTTTCCATCCTTTTTAGCAAGTTTGGCATCGGTTACCATGTTTCTAATGGACATTTTATTTCTGATACAGTTCATGTTATAAAAACAATACTTCCAGTAAATGTAACTATCAGAATCACTTACAGTTACTATATTTCTGATTCGTAGTTGGATGTTTGAGTTGAACGCTCGCCAATTTCGTCTGTCGACTCCAATATTTATATCCACCCTCATATGAGGCTTTTGCATTACTTCGTCCGTCTTGTCCCGTAAACCAGTAACAAATAAATTGGAGGGACATATATAATTAAAAACAAATTCAAAAATTTTTCTAAAAGAACTATAATGACTGCCGCGGATGTATACCGAAATACACTTATTCCAGTTTCAACATATTATTGCTTAAATTTAGATTTGTACTAGTCAATTCTAGTTGCGAACGTGAGAAGCTAAAAAATGGTTTGAGCTCACTAGTTATTTATGCACTAATGTTTGTGCAAGACCATGTTTCCCTAATGTACGTCCAGCGTCCAGGCCAGGTTACTTAAATTTTACCTAACAACCAAATGTTTATGCCTGAAATACATCGCCGCCCTTTAAATATTTGTAATGCTAAAAATCGTGTTTATTCAAGGTACTCGCATACTACTTGAAAAATGGCCATGCAAAGAAAAATTTGTGATTAAAATTTTATTTTATCTAGTGAATTAGAGTTCTCTGAAACTGTAAGAATTATTTTCACTAGTATTTCGCTTTAAAATAACTTTATAAGTAATATTTAAATATAAAAATTATATAACAAAAATAATACAAAATTCAGTTCAACGTGATTTAGTTCCTTCTATAAAATAATTTAATCACACAACATTATTTTCGTGACACATTATAATACCATAAAATAATTAGCTCGGCATCTCCGAAAACCGCACGTGACGTCATTACCTGTAAACCTGACGATATTAATATAATAAAATATTCGGCGTTTCTATATAAGCCAGTTCATTAAAACTGAAGACAAAATTCCATTAAATAATTCATTTATCAACCAAAGATTTTATATAATGATTGCTAACGAAAAATCATCTACACTGGCTCTAATTGTTCAATAACAAAGAAAGGTTTTTCAGAACATAATGATAATTCACAGCAGATAGAAAAGTGCGAGCATTCCAGTATGGGGAGCTGTTATCCATATTTGGTGACACCATTGGGATAAATCAAATTATATCAACTGCGTTTATGTTTTCTATTTGTTTCCTAAGTATGTACCTGTAGACTTGGAAACTTATTTGTATGTTTACTTGATGCTGTAAGCAACACAGATTGCAGAACTACAAAAATTTGCGTGTTTAATTTCAAGNCCTTTAAATATTTGTAATGCTAAAAATCGTGTTTATTCAAGGTACTCGCATACTACTTGAAAAATGGCCATGCAAAAAAAAATTTCTGATTTAAATTTTATTTTATCTAGTGAATTAGAGTTCTCTGAAACTGTAAGAATTATTTTCACTAGTATTTCGCTTCAAAATAACTTTATAAGTAATATTTAAATATAAAAATTATATAACAAAAATAATACAAAATTCAGTTCAACGTGATTTAGTTCCTTCTATAAAATAATTTAATCACACAACATAATTTTCGTGACACATTATAATACCATAAAATAATTAGCTCGGCATCTCCGAAAACCGCACGTGACGTCATTATCTNTATTTTCGTGACACATTATAATACCATAAAATAATTAGCTCGGCATCTCCGAAAACCGCACGTGACGTCATTATCTGTAAACCTGACGATATTAATATAATAAAATATTCGGCGTTTCTATGTAAGCCAGTTCATTAAAACTGAAGGCAAAATTCCATAAAATAATTTATTTATCAACCAAAGATTTTATATAATGATTGCTCACGAAAAATCATCTACACTGGCTCTAATTGTTCAATAACAAAGAAAGGTTTTTCAGAACATAATGATAATTCACAGCAGATAGAAAAGTGCGAGTATTCCAGTATGGGGAGCTGTTAACCATATTTGGTGACACCATTGGGATAAATTAAATTATATCAACTGCATTTATGTTTTCTATTTCTTTCCTAAGTATGTACCTGTAGACTTGGAAACTTATTTGTATGTTTACTTGATGCTGTAAGCAACACAGATTGCAGAACTACAAAAATTTGCGTGTTTAATTTCAAGGTTTCCAGTAATCATTCCAAGAAAATTGATGTAATGATGATTCTGTGACTAGACTCTATAGTTATTAAATATAACAGCTTGTTTGGAGCCCACCAAGTGAAAGCCACTCATGTAACTGTACTGTGCACCTATCCTTTTGTTCACTGAGATCAAGAGTTGTAATAGTTGTAAGAAAAAAATTCACTCCTTTATTTTAAAGCCGTAGTTGTGTGAAACGCACTAAACAGTGCAAGTGAACACGATTTCCACATGTTTGACTGTAGTTAACATGAAATTAATCTTACGGAAACAAAGGAATGGCAGTCGATATCGTTAGAATTCAGACGTCCCGTGAGTTAAGTAGAGTGTTGTGGATGTCAGCGTCACAATTAACATCACGTAGTTAAATTCATCAAAAAAGCAGTTTTTATTCCGCAGTTTTCTTTCCGTGCCTTTTTGTCTTTCGCATCCTGAATGTTCTAACATAATGTTGTGGACTAGGAGGTCATGCATTTTTATCACCTTGATTTAGGGTAAATGCAATTAATGCTAGCAGCTCAATTGCTGTTTTAAATCATGGCTGGGTAAAAATAGCGCTGAGCGCTGAACTGAAACATTGTTATCGCCGGGCTATTTATTATCGGTGATTGCTCTAATTTGAGGATGTTTTTTTCTCCCAGTCGCCATCAATATAATCCTGCTCCCCTCCTACACCGGTGACTTCCGCCCANGGGCTATTTATTATCGGTGATTGCTCTAATTTGAGGATGTTTTTTTCTCCCAGTCGCCATCAATATAATCCTGCTCCTCTCCTACACCGGTGACTTCCGCCCACAGTCTATGTGGCCAAGCAGTTCTGGTAATGAAATAGAGCGATTTGTGGCAGATTTGCGATACTAGGGCGCAGCGCAGGAAATAAAACCCAAAACTGTAAAAAAAATTAATCATCATTTTACGGAAAAGTGCNTATATGTGGCCAAGCAGTTCTGGTAATGAAATAGAGCGATTTGTGGCAGATTTGCGATACTAGGGCGCAGCGAAGGAAATAAAACCCAAAACTGTTAAAAAAATTAATCATCATTTTACGGAAAAGTGCTGATAAAAATCTTGGGCACTTTTCGGAAAATTGCGAATATGTTGATTGTCAATAACGGAGGGGCCGCGGTGGTGTAGTGGTTGCACTACTCGCCTCCCACCCAACCTAACAGGGTTAGATACCTGGCGGGGTCGCTCCCGGATTTTCGCATGTGTGTATCGTACCGGACGATGCATATGGTTGGCGGATTTTCTCGGGGATCTCCCGTTTTACCTGCCCTTTCATTCTGGCACTTCTCCATACTCACCTCGCTTCACCCTCATCGGTTCTCAAAATCTCGATGTTAAGAGCCACTCAAATTTCTTCACTCACTCTCTCACTCAATAACGGACTTTCCACGAATTTCACAGATATTTCCGCGAAATCATTGAACCTCATCGAAAATTTGCTATCTCGTTTTTCTCTACTTCCAATATAATATAAAATATATTTAGAAGAATTCTTAAATTTTTCATTATGCGAGCGTTTCTCTGTTTATACAATAGGCCTTGTTTTAGTAATGTTAAATACACTTTTCTGGAGTGAGATTAAAAGAATTATTTAAAAACTTAGCACCAGTGGCTGTGACTCTAACCACTAATCTAAGACCTTCTTATAGCAAACGATGGTATAATTATGGTATTTTAATAATACACTGAAGAGCCAAAAAAACTGGTACAGGCGTGCGTATGCAAATAACAGAGGTATGGAACCAATCAGAGTAACGCGAAGCGGTCGGCAGCGCCTATATAAGACAACAAGCGTCTGGCAAAGTTGATAGATCGGTTATTGCGGCTACAATGACAGGTTATCAAGATTTAGGTGATTTTGAACGTGGTGTTATAGTCGGCGTACGAGAGATGGGACATAGCATCACCGAGGTAGCGATAAAATTTGGTTTTTCGCGTACGACCATTTCTCGAGTGTACCATGAATATCGGGAATCCAGTAAAATATCAGATCTTTGACATCGCTGCTGCCGGAAAAATATCGTGAACGAACGGGACAAACGACGACTGACGAGAATCATTAAACGTGACAGACGTCCAACCCTTTCTCAAATTGGCGCAGATTTCAATGCCTCCTGCATACCTTCAGACATAGCCGAGTCCATGCCACGTCGTCTTGCGGCACTTCTGCGTGCTAGGGGGGCTCTACACGATATTAGACAGGTGTACAAGTTTTTTTGGCCCTTCAGTGTATAACATACTGATGTATGTAGGCCCCACAGTTGTGCGCCAAATTAACTTGATGTATGATACACTAACTAGCGTTGCGCCCCACGTCCGGGCGCCACTTTAACTTGACGTATTTAGGCCCCACAATTGGGGAAGCCGCTTTACTTGATNGATACACTAACTAGCGTTGCGCCCCACGTCCGGGCGCCACTTTAACTTGACGTATTTAGGCCCCACAATTGGGAAGCCGCTTTACTTGACGCTATATCGCCTCTGTGGAAGACAGAGTGGCTTATAGTGTCGTTGTTAATGTCCCCAGGCACCGACTATATGACGCCTGAAGGTTAAGGGGTTTGCAATAATTTAGTCTTTTACTGTTGTATTTTGAAGGACGAATATATTGTCTCGAATTCAACACAAATGAAATACATCAGCACTGGAGAGGTGTGGTACTGTGATAATTTGGTTACTCGGATGGACTGCTAACGACTTCGTGATGGAGAGGGGCTTCTTTTGAAGGTGATTGTATACTTAGCTCTTGCTGCGGGTGCTGTCAGCTGTGGTGGGTGATCTCCAGCGATGGGCGGCCTTTGGCAAAGGCCTGTAGGTGCTGCTGTCTCACTGAACTGCTGTTCTACTGACGTACTGACGTGGCCAGGGGTCCGAACCCCTGACCTAACTCTCTGCTCGGCGATCTTCGACTCACTGCTCTCTCGAACTAACGTCTCTGGCGGTAATAATTCTCGGACTGACCTCCTACTCTGGGCGGTAGTAATCAACTGACCCCCCACTACTCTCGAAACCGGGTTTTTATGATTGCCAGCCTTCAGTCTTAATTGTCGGCATGTGGCGCCTTGTGGAGGGTGGGGGAGGTGGTGAGTAGGGTGGAGTGGTAGAAAGCAGAACAATGCCTTTCAAAACACGTGTCCTGGTTTCTGAAGGTTTGGCCGGCCCAAGTTTACTCTCGTCAGCTACTTTTTCGGGGCTTTTCCACCTTGTCCTGTGGTTAGCTAAGAGGGGGGTGTTTTCTCGGCACCAATCCAGCTCGTCAGCTATTCCTTCCGTGGTGCGTATATTTTGAGTTTAGGCGAAATACACATGATAATTTGCTGATATCTCGAGAAATCCCTGCGCTCCACAGATCTCCCGGCAGGCTAGAGGCGTACGGGGGTGAAGGGGGGTGGCAGGGAGGCCTACACAGCAGGACGCGCAGCAAGACACGTGTAACTGCGGTCCACCACCTGCCTCGTGCCACGTGTCGCCTGGTTATGCTGGGGGGTATGGGGAGGGGGGTGGTTGTGGGCCAGCGTCGCTCTAAAATTCCTAAACCGTCACACGACAATACGTAAATATTTCAGTTTCTAGCAATATTTGATCCAAGCGGCGTAAATCTCCTAACTGCTGCAAAAATAATAATTTTTTGGTTGCAGTGGCGAAGATGGTTTCGTGTAGGCTCGAAAGCCGAAACTATATAGAAAATACGAAGACGGTCCATATTTTGTATTTATGGAGCTCATCTCGATGTTTCGTCAGTACGGATTTAGTTTCGGAATATTATCTTTAAATTTCTGTATATTCATGGAAATTTCAAACAGTTTATGAAATCTGGATCAGCTCACGGCTACGTCCGGTCACAGCAGGGCATTTTACGACCTGCAGTTGTGTGTATGACGAAGTTCTCCGCTGCTTCTAAAGCTCCGAAGCACTGATATAATCTATACAAACAATTTTAATACGATATAAGTTTATGAATATTTTTTCGTTCAACATAATATGAATAAAATGGGAGAGTAAACGCTAAAATGTAAAATTTGCGATTACATGTATTTTCTGTCCACACAGAGTAAAATGTAATGAAAATAAGTTTGCTCAACAATTATAAGAAAATCTTCGCAAGACTATAAAATGAAACGCATTTTCTTATTTTGCGATTCATAATTGCAGTTACGTAAAATACTTCGTCTAGCAACTATCATTTACCGGTATATATTCCCTTACGTGAATGATTTTTGACGTGATTGTGGAATAGCCTTATCTGACATGGAAAAGTAATTTTTTTGTGTCTTTACAATAAAGGGATTTTTTATTTTATATTTATAATAATGCTCTTGTTGAAGGAACTGTATGAATATTAAATGAAACTAAATAGTAAATTCTGAAAAAACAATTAAAATAAGAATTTACTGATAAATAATGAGCCTATTTTTCTCTACTTGGGTGCAAAAATTTTTAGTGAAGTTCTTGAAAGCTTAGATGGTAGGTAGTCGTTGACGTCTTATTAACATCAATATTATTAGAGATGAAATCAGAATCAGACAATTAAAATACATAAGTAACTTACCCGGGATTGCAATTCTGAAATAAAAAATCATAACATTAAGTTAGCCAATAAACTGCACGCCATTCAGAAAATAAGAGACTTGCATACTTAAAACATATAAATTAATGTAGCCTACCACAGTAAAATTTCTACGAAAAATTTTAAAGACTTCGATTGATTGTTTCACGATACATGATTTAAAAATTACATTATTTCATGTGGCGCTATCCTACAAAATGGCGGAGAAATGACGCTTTCCATTGACAGTTCTGATGGATGTAACTGATACGGTCAGCATACAAAGTAAATTTCAAATTTATTTTGCAGTTTCGTAGATAAAAAAATTGGGGCCAAAATGTTTATACGGCAGCCATTGTTAAAATGTGTGTCTGACCCTCTCAACATTTGTCAGTTTACATAGCCTACGAAAGTAATAATTGTTTTCTGAATTTGGTATAAATTGGTCGTTTTTTCGGAGATCATATAATTTTATTTTGTCTAATGATACTATTTTACAAAATGGTGGACAAAAGAGATTTTGTGCACACATTTGATTGCTGTAACATATACAGGCATCATAAAAAGTTTCATCAGAATTAATTACATGGTTTTGACGAAATAATATACAAAAATATAACTGCTACATGGCCGCCATTTTTAAAATAAGTGTCGTATATACCTAAACCTTATCAGTTAACATTACCTCCCGCAGAACTACTTTTTTGCCATATTTGTTAGGAATCGGCCAACTGTTTCCTCCCGATATATGACATAAAAACTTAATTGGAGGACAAAAGAGGCTCCGTGTAGACACATTTGATGTTTGTTTTATATACTCCCAGCATACAAATGTAAGTTGGAAATGATAAAATGTTTTCTAAGATAGAACAAACTATTTTAAAATAGCTAGAAAGTCGCCATTTTTATAATTAGTGTCTGTTATACTTTAAACATATTTGTACATATCCACTGCAGCAGTACTACTTGATCGACAAATTTGGTAAGAATATGTCAATTATTTCCCGAGAAATTACACAAACGCATTATTAGTTCATATATCGCTATCTTACAAAATAACTGACAAAAGAGATTGTTTTTTACATTTGGTGCTTCTAATATGTATTNTGTTCATATATCGCTATCTTACAAAATAACTGACAAAAGAGATTGTTTTTTACATTTGGTGCTTCTAATATGTATTGTCAACGTACAATATTCGGTTGAAATTGGTCAAGTGGTATAGTAAATATACCAAATAAACCTACAACATTTGCATGGCTGCCATTTTGAAAATAAGTACTTAATAAAGTTTAATTACTAATTTTACCAGGCGTATCATAGTATTTCTTACCTGCCAAATTTGGCGAAAATGGGTTGAGTAGTTTTCGAGATATAAGGTAAAATCTTTATTTTTCATGTGGCACTGTCTATTAAAATGGCAGACCAATAGTAATNGTAGTTTTCGAGATATAAGGTAAAATCTTTATTTTTCATGTGGCACTGTCTATTAAAATGGCAGACCAATAGTAATATTAAACCGTGTATTTAATACATACAACTTTCGCTGTTAGTATACAAAATGTCGTTAAAATCGGTTGAATGGTTTCCATAATATGACATATCACCGTAATAGTTAAAATGGCCGCCATTTTGAAAGTGAGTACCCAGCGTGATCTAAAACTATAAAGGTCAGGTTTTCTTATTTAGTACTATATGTGTACCGAGTGTGGTGAAATTAGGTTTACGCGTAAAAAAATTTATGGGGATGGGCCACACACACGCCCAGACTCACACACAGACACACACATACACACACTGACACACAGACGGGAAAGTGATCTCAAAAGCCTTTCTTTCCTTCGCAAAGTAGGGTAAAAGGGGACTATTAAATTTTGCTAAGATCCCAAAAAATTTAATTGTTTTATTTTGATGCTTGTAATTTTAGGTTCAGCACGCAACGTATAGCTGCATTCATAGTTGTTGTATTGGCAACGNGTTTTATTTTGATGCTTGTAATTTTAGGTTCAGCACGCAACGTATAGCTGCATTCATAGTTGTTGTATTGGCAACGTGTTGGTTCAGATGCATACGGAAAATGCGTAAGATATAAAATTCTCTGGAAAAGTCTAGATTATCTTCGTTTTTATGAACTATTGCCACTAAGAAAAATACAACAAGACGTNGTAAAATTCTCTGGAAAAGTCTAGATTATCTTCGTTTTTATGAACTATTGCCACTAAGAAAAATACAACAAGACGTCAATTAAAAGCACGTCAAAAATGAACGGTTTTTTTTTTCAGGTACAAAAGAGAAATTTATCTCGGAAAATTCAGCTATGTTGTAAATGAAATATACTATTATCCTAATTTGTTATCTAAAAAGCAATATTATATATGCATCAGAAGCATTCGGTATATCAGCTCGCAACGGAATATTTCGCTACAAAATTTGAAACAACATAGCAAATTACAACATTATTTTTCTACATAAATGTTAAAGGGAATGGTGTAGTGTATACATATAGAATATTTTCAAAAATTTTCTGAGATGCGCCAATATTTTGCTTCAATTCATCGATGTACTATTGAGGTTGAATTCATTTTTTATTTATTAAATCTTTAAATTAGAAATTACACAATATTATTTTTACTGAACTTTTTAGAAATTCTGATATGTGATATACCGCAGTGATGGTTAACTGAATTTTAAATATAAATTGAGTTAAAAAATTGACTAATTATTTTCATAGGTTAACCAGATTCGAGTTCCGGCGGGGTCGCTCCATGATTTTCGCTCGTGGGAATCGTACAGGACGATGCCGCTGGTCAGCGGGTTTTCTTAGGTATCTCCCGCTTAGAAAACTTTCCCCGTGAAACTCGATTCCAGAAATGTTCTCCCATCTAGGTATAAGCATGTGGTGTTAAATAACGTAACC